>JAUMHM010089138.1:0-27716 GCA_032362435.1 Melikaiella ostensackeni
TGTATATATATAACTTTACAGTTATGTCACACTTCAGTTACTATCTTGCTGTTTCGCCGGTTCCAAGATCTCTTTATACATTCAGATTTGATAATAGCTGGAACATGTCGTAATTAGCCCTTTATTGATTTTTTGAAAATAATTAACTTGGAGACTACAATCGTTCAGACTTCAGAGAGGTAGTTAACCATAAATTTCAATAGGGTAGCGTGAGGAGAGACGCGCATAGTTGTCCTTTTCACGTCAGTATTTGAAACCTGCAATTTATTGCTTGAAAGTGAGTCGTTATATATATTCTATAAAAATTTTTCATAATAATTTTGCCAAGATAAAAGTAAGTAAAAAAATATATACGGGATAAGAAACGAAAATGAAAAAGGAGTACGCTTGTCTCAAATCGACTTATGCTTGGAGCGGGATGAGCCACTTAATGAAATGACTTAATATATATTACTTATAAGTAAGAGAAGTATAAAGTAAGATTTCGAAATGATGCAATCCTCAATTACTTTGGAATCGATTAATAAACGTCTCAGTTCTGCGCGTTAGTGAAATATTTCAGAAAAAACTCTTTATTATTTTCGTAATTTTAATAGTTTCATGGATACCAATTCTTTACGTATCTAGAAATCTCAACGGCCTTCCTAAATTAGTACATCTGCTTATTTGCTGATCTGAACAAGATAGCTCATCTCTAATAGACCCCTGCTTCTTACCAAAAATTTATAAATCCACAGAATATAAACACAACTTTTTTTTCTTGAAGTCTTTCACATTCAAATATTTTAAAGTTTTGAATATTTGTATTTCTAAACTCCTCAATCAAAATCTGATCACGTTTGAAAAACTTACATTTACAATGTGTCGAATTTCAAGCCTCTAAACTGTAAATTGTCTAATTACGATGCCAAAATTGTTCAATTTTATGAATTTTCAATTTTAAATTATCTAAGCATTATAAACAGCATTTTCAAATTTGAAAATCTGACTTGAGGAATCCGTTCAAATTTTTTGATTTTTGAATTGATAGAATGGATAATGAGACTTTTCTTTTGTTTTAATTTATAGAGAATTGAGTTTGCCTTTCATAATACTTAAGAAAATGTTAATTATGGGCTATGAACTTACGATAAAAGTGACAGGTTTTGAAACTGTAAATGGAGCTCACAAAGTTTGCGTACCTATGCAACATTTATCTACTATTTAGTCATACATAAAATGATCTGAATTTCTCAAGGTCTAACAATATTAATGATAATAGTGGCTAGAAAATGAATTTCAACTTCTTTCCTTCAGTTTATACTTTTTATGTAGTGATTCATGGGCACCAATAATAACATTAATATCATTTGCTCCATTTATTTGTAGCATTTCATCTTCTGAAAAAAATAAATTTTTCAAAGGCCTCAGTTTGAATGAGTAATTATCACTTGTCTGTCTCAAAGTAAGTTGGGTAGCCTCTAGTCAGGCGTTGCGACGAAATTTTTTAAAAATTGCGGATGTAACACGTCTAAGAAGCTCTCGCTTCGGGAGCTCAAGAATTTATTTTTCATTTATAAAAAGATGTATTTTTTTGATTACTGAGCATCATTCATCCACTTTTTTGTACTGATTCATTTTCTTAACTATCCTGTAGACTTTATACGATTTTTGAACAAAAATCAATTTTTTCCTGTATCATATAAGAAAATAAGAATTTGTTCGTATGGGAATGGTTTAATTTAACAGCTTTGCGAGCCTATGTTGAAAAAATATGAGGAAAACTCAGTTGTTTTATCACGATATGAAACTTTGAGCCACTCTGATAGAGATGGAGATTGGAATTACTATATTCAAGCATTAATAAATAATTCACAAGAAAAATTTTTTAAAAATTCTTCAGTATTCCCTATAGTTGTTCAAGATAATGATAAATATCAATGCAATGCAATGCAAGAATCGTGCAAACAGTCATGTCCTAAACACTTAAACACTGGTATAAACACTTTGAAATATGTTGGCGGAGGTGACGTGGTCTGCTCACGAGTCACCTTATTGTTTCCATGAAGCTGAAAATGTTACAGAATAGCGTCATCTCATTGAACATTTCTATTTTTCACGTTATCCATTCCCATATAATAACCTTCTTCTAATTGATATATACAGTGATAAATATAAGTTCATATAGATTTTCACTGAGCAATTTTTAGAATTACATTAGTAATTTGCAAGCAATTTTATTAATTCAGACTTAGATGTTTCATTCTTCTAGATCGATTTTGCATCAAATCTAGAAATACTTTATGAGTGTCGATTTTTGGAAAAAGGTCTTATTTTTTTGTTATTCGAGCAGCGAGTCTGTTATCACAGAAATTTCCGTAAGAATAACAGGAAATTCTCGTAAATGTCATTGACTCGTTGGGGCTAGTATTACGGAATATTCCATGCTTCTAGCTTCACTTAGTATTTTGTCTTAACATTATTAATAATACTAACCGTATGGTAACTGGCTGCAGGAATGAAAAAGGCGTTTTATTGTATTCCCCATTACCTTCAGGGGGCGAAATAAGGTCATCAAGCAAATTTCCGTAATACTAGCCCCGAGCGGAAAATTCTCAATACTAGGCCAGCCCCTACCTATTAGTTATGAGCTAATAAAATGAAAAAAGTGTTTCTGTGATTTCTGAGTCTCTCATTTCGTTCAAACTGTTTGAAATTATAAAAGGAGTCATAAACCAGTAGGGACGCTTTCTGAGAATGCACACATAGATTGGTGAGCAAATATAAACAATATTATTTTTTGTTATAAACGAATTAATGAGCAGAAGCTTTTTCTTGAGGATGAAGAAGACTCGGATATTTCAGTCTATAGAAAAATGGAAATTATGGATATTACTTCATTGTCCGGTAAAACTGGTAAATTCTTTTAGAAATGTCAATAACTTGTATAGTTAAGCTATTTTCGAATGCATAATCTCAATTTGTTATTAATATTCAATATAAATAATTATACAACGAATAACCATGAGGATAGTTTATTAGAAGATGGGAATTTCATTGTTAAATTTATAAATATTTTATGGACAAACTCACGTATTGATTGTTTTCAGACAGTTTAACCTACTTTTTCTTAGACAAATCTAATTGAAATTTGTGAAAGAAATACATTTTTTCCCGTAAAGAATTACTAAATGACTTTGGCTGGTTGTACCGAAATTTCGGTTCGCATAGACGTTCGACCCGACTCGTAAATACGGTATGTTGATGGAGGCGACGTCACGCATTTACAAGTTGCACTATTCTGTCCTCTCATTGTTCCAATATAGTTGAAAGTTTTATACAATCGCGTATTTTTTTTCATTAAAAATTCCAACTTGTCACGTTGCCTATTTCTATCCATTTTATGAAATAATATATACAGTCCTAAGCTAATTCATACCCATATTTACGCTAAGCAATAATGAGTAGTTTTCCAGTATCGAATTAGTAAATATTTCGACTAATCGGATTAATAATTTTCGACTCATATTTTTTGGCACAGTTTTCTCTTATTGAATTAATAAATTTTCACTAGTAATTAGGAAGATTTTTCCTTCAGATTCAGTGCGGTACTTTTAAAAAATGGTTGAAGGTAATTTTCGAGGATCTTTAAAATGCAGCAGAAAGGGGGTAGAGTTGTGTTAGTTGTGATTCCTACTTTTTTGAAGAATATGACAATATCCGCAAACGTCTTTTCCGAAGATAAAACTTTAAGAGTTATTGACACAATGTGATTCTTAAAAAATATCATTTGCGGATACTTTCGTGGCCATATTCGTGATCAGAGCATTTATACATATCGATATACGTGGTTTCAAAAATACGGAAAATAATTTCCACGTCTACAACAAGAACTATTATCCTTATTAAAAAAGGTTCACTGCAGTTTTGTAGAATTTTCTAAGACCAATAGTTTTGGTCTCTTGTGTATCGAAATATTTAACGTGATTTTGTGAAAAGTTAAATATTAAATTTTTCCAGTCTTATTTCTCATGGCTGAAACCTTAAATATTAACAGTAGAATGCTGGATATGAACTTGACATGTCCTCATGTACAACAAAACAGTGTGCGAAAGAAAATTTTAATTAGAAAATGTCTTCGAAAGTTATCGCGTCGTCAGTCAACAGGCAGAAATTATCATAAAAACGACTTTTTCTGACTCATGGGGTCTCAAATCCTCAAGATTTGACAAGAACTGGATAGGTCCAGATTCACTTGGATCTAATACCTTCCATCATAAATGATGAGAATATAAAAATTCCCAATCCCGACCAAAGTCGTGACTTTCATTATTCACAAAATTTGCTGCGTTGGAGTTCTGCGTATTTTTCCGATTAAATGTATTATAAATAAAACTATATACCTCTATGAAGAAGATTTCTCAATCTCTTCTTCTATTATTCAAACATTATCTTCCCAATAGTAGTATACAATAAAAAACTCCCATCTAAAAAATTCACGCGTAGTAAAAAGTGGTTCTTAATCTGTTCCGGCGTTTATATACCGCAGCCAAACATGAAAACAATCTGACTTTTTTTATTTCTGGTGAAGCGATAAAATTAATGTTACAGTGATTGAGCAGATGTTTTTTTGGGAACCTTCTAAATCGTTAGATATTTTTATAAGAGGATTGCAGAAGAAAAAATAGTATAACGTGCTTCCAGGGGGAGAAGTCGCCTCTCCCTTATTGGCGGATACTATATTTTTTATAACAAATCCATGTTTTCAGACATTTTTTGTAACAAAGGTACGAATTCTGGTTCTGTCTTGTGGAAAAAAATTAGAGGAAAATTCCGAAGAAATCAAAGAATTCAAATCGTTTAAAGTTTCAAGGACTTTAGAGAATTGAATATATACAATTTATATATATTGAAGTTAATTCCGGAAAATTTCAAAGAATTTATGATGAATTCCAAAGAATCCATAGCGAACTGCATAGAATCTCTAGTGAATTCTAAAGAATTCTAAGAAATTAAAGGTGATATCCGAAGACTAATTTGTGTATTCAGGAGTTTAATGTGAATACCAAAAAAACATTATGAATTCCATAGAATTCGTAGTGAATTCCGAAAAATTCAAGATGAATTCCAAAGAATTTATGCTGAGTTCCAACGAACTCAAGGCGACTTAAAAATTAATTCTCCCAACTGGAACACAAATTTTTTCACAGTTTTTATTGTGAGATGACTAATGATTATTTGATGATGAGTGCAGAATATGAGCTCATAGATGTTCAATAATTTTCACTATTCATCTCTGACGTCACGCTCTTTAAGTGAAGGTGAAAGGTGTGATAAAGCACAATTCCAATTTTCCAATTTGCGTACATTTCTTCATCGTTTTATTTATAAGCTTATGATCTAAACAGTTTATGAATGCTCCTTTTTCAGTTTGAGTACTTATAGGTATTTGAAATTGGTTGAAAATGCCGATTTCAAATACACTAGAACCTCGGCTTAGCTCGAGTCTCGAGTGTTGCCACGATGATCCTGACTCCGTTCCGAAAATTTATACGATGTAAACAGTCAGCGAAAACTGCGTAGCTTCGCTGAGCTCCGCGCCTCTCTCTCGTCCCCTCTTACTACCCACTCACGAGCGCGAGGCCGGTGGCAATCCTCTTTCTCGGCGTCCTCGACCTCTCGTCGCCGAGTGCGAGGCGGCAGACATTCTTGTGAGGCAGTAAGCCAAGGGGAAATGAATCGAGGTCCCAGTGTACTACATTTGAATAAGTGGCTATTATGATGACGTTCGTTATACGGAGCACACAAACAAGTGAAGCAGGCGCGGATAATTTATTATCTTCTTATATTTGGTGACTTCCAAACATAATTTTTTATGTTATACCACCTTGATCAAAAAGTCTTAGGACTTTACTTCTAAAATCAAAAATACAAGTTATTCATCATAATCGATATTGTCCCCTTCAACGTACTCCCCATCGACTGCAACGCACTTATGCCGGCGCTTGATCCAATCCTCGAAACATTTTTATAATCGATTGCAGTGTAGCCATCAGAGCCATCTTCGATTTTTCCATGACCTCATCTCGGGTGCTGTAACGCGTTCCGCGGAGCGGTTTCTTGAGTCGATCGAAAAGGAAAAAGTCGCAGGGAGCCAAAATTGGATGTTACATGCGATTTTTTCAAAAATACTGAATAACGAATCACTGGCAAGCACTGCCTGTATGACTGACGTCACGCTAATTATAAAATTTCCTATTCCCGCAACTTTTTTCCACTTTGAAAATTAAATTTAAAAAAACTTGAACTGAATATTAGTTCATTTCTTGTAAAACCGGACTCAGTACAACATCCTCTAGAAGACGTGATAAATTATTTTCCGTATTTATGACATACGCAAATTCTCTATTATTTCAACAGTTATCGCAGGAATCTGGATGATATTCAATATTTCATTGATAAAATATTGTATGGTCCACATTCGTGCCGATATTTTCTTGACGCAATGCTAATTTAATCTCGTATGTAATACATTTCTAAAAAATTAGTAATTGATAAATTCATCTACAATCCTACCCATTTCTTGTTCGCAGATATTTTGAAATTTTTTTATCCTATAGATTATACTCAGTACAAGCATATTATGGTTTGCTTTCTCATAGATGAAGCTTTGTAACTATGAAAACTTCCTAACTCCACTTTTTGATATATCTAGACATAATTCGACCTCAATAATCGAAAAAGGTTCTTAAAAAACATCCGCGTGCGAGCGCTTGCGTATGTATGTTTGTTCTGTACGTGTGTAGTGTGTTTGCTGAATTCCAAATAATTCAAGGTGAAGTCCAAAGAATTTGACGTGAGCCTGAAATTTATTCCACTGCCTGCATTAAAAATGCTCAGTTTTTATTGTGAGAGGGCCGATTATTATCTGATGCCGCATGCATACTAATATTAGCTCTCAGATATTGTATAAGGTCCTCTAGTTCATGCTTAGCGCATCATCACATAATGTCTCAAAATTAAGTATAACACAGTAATTTTATCTTATACAAAGTTTTCGTGCCAAATATACTCAATTTAGCGTCGCATGAAAACGCGTAATATTATTGCTAAACTAAAAAATACGCAAATAAGTTCGTGAAATGATGTCCAAATTAACATGAAGAAAAGGAAGAGAATTAGGCTAATTATTACAACGTAAAAAATCGATCCATTTGGCAGAAGCGTGCGTCTCATTCTCATTAATAAAAAAAAACCAAAGCAAAAAAATGTGTCAATTTCGTTTACTTAAATTAATTTTTTTCATTACAGCTGACTCCTTATTTGAACTTACAAATTCATAATTAGAGAATCATAAAGGAAGGTACATATTTCAGGTACGCATAGCTTGTCAAGAAAGACTTTGGCTATTTGTAGCGAAATTTATATATAAGCATGATTATTTTAGTCAGTAGCTATAATATCTATCATGTTAGGATTACAATTTAAACTACATTATATATTTAAAAAAAGGGCTTAGGGCCATCACGATAAGAAAGGCTTTCGAGGATTTGGTGGTGTCACGTTGGGGATCACTGGAAGTAATTCATACCGGTGACGGTACTAAATTAACCAATAAACTAATGGGACTAATGTGTAAAAGTATCGTAATCATACATACTGTAAATCCCGTCTATTAAACGCAAGCTAATTCCACTGAACGCGTGAATCGCGTCCTGAAGATCATGATCATCTCCTTCCTCAGGGGCAATCAAAGGCATTTGTGACTTATGTCTGTCGGCATTTATAGTAGGTTGGCCTACAACACTGCGGTTCATGGCACACTTGAAGTATCTCTCGCGTTCCCAAATTCCGACGGAAACCCTCAGTCCTGCCCATCTCTGTGGAGGAAACTCGATTCCGGTAACCATTATAATAAGCCCCGACCCGAGGAATGGATGGGAACAGTTACCTGATTTGACCATTTGCGAGATTCAATTTGCCGGAACTTGGACAAAGCCTATGAAACTCAGGTTAGATACTACAACGCTAAGAAACGCGATAGGAGTTTTAAAGTGGGCGACTTAGTCCCCTGACCGAAGCAAAAAGTATCAAAGAATGCCGATAACCTCGCGGGAAAATTGTTTTAAAGGTTCGAGGGCCCCTTTAAGATTAAACGTCGACTATTCCAGGTAGTTTTCATGCTAGTAAATTACAAGGGTAGATTTATCAGTAGGAAACATGCAAAGAATTTGAAGCCTTTCACAACATCGGACTAGCCTGCAGCTTAAGTTATAGGTCCGAATCCCTATCGTTTCAGGGTGCTTACCACAGAGATGACCCATTAATCCCTGCCAAGTACTGTTACCTCTACTCGACGTTGGGGGGGAGGAGGAATGTACGTCGGCCCGAATGATCCCAGGGTTGGACGGGGTTGATCCAGGGTCTAGTACCCCTAGTAGTCCAAAACCACCAAGCTACTGGAATACGGTCTATCGGTTGTCCCTACTGCCGACCGAGAGGGGGCCCAAGTCGCCCGCTTATGGCGCCGGAGCCCTTCCGATAAAGTTGGAACTTATATCATCCACCAACTAGGTCCAGCGACCAACCACCGTGGAGGAACTCGAACCGTCCGTTCACGATCCGGAACTTCTCCGACCGACTCAGAAGACTATCATTAGCGAGATCCAACAATAGTCAGGTGAGATCGTGAGATCCGGCACCTCCCGCGCCGTTGCGGTTCTGCCGTACCGGGCTCTGGAGGGGACTCAACTCTTTGTGGCCCGACGCCAGTTTCATGATCGCCGGGACTGGTTCAGGAAGGGCGCGCCGAAACGCGCCCATGGAGCTTACGTAAAAGTCGTCAAGTCTTGAGGAACAGGAGGGAACGACAATCGCGGCATACAAGAGAGAAGACCGATTCACCAATCACAAGCTTCTTTCATCTTTCTCAAATTTCATCTACTGCAAGCCCTGGAGAGGGCAAACGACGTCAGGATTTGGTGAGATTGCTTACGAAATTTATACTCTTATAAATTCCTATTTTGGGGTACTGAGTGTAGAAAGGAAAACAAAAAAAAAGGAAGTCACTCAGACTCGTGGGGTTCTTTCATTAACTATGTTCTTTTACGTGTTTTGCCAGCGTACGACACGGACCTGGGCAAATGGGACAAGCTCATAAGTTCGAATCAACTACAGCCACGAGCGAACCTGGATACTATCCGCACACGAGATGTCACTTCCGCTCCGTTAATTTTACGAAATGGAGGTCATGGGTCCTTCCGAATCATAATCTCGACTTGAGACACGTGGTCGACATTTGGATGATAAATTATGATAATGGGAGTTATTTGTGGTTGGGCGAACCTTCACCCTGAACTTATATTTATTTGAATCAATTTAAAAATTATTAGAATGTAGTTAGAGTCCTTGAGTGTAACTTAGAAATCTGTCATTAGCAAGTCTGTCGTAATGGATTTGACTATTGATAGCGGCTGGCGCCCTAGATTTTATTTTAAATAAAATAATTGAATTCAGACTGTAAAGAAATTTGGATACTTGAAAAGAAATTTAAAAATGAATAAACTGCTCTATATTAGTTTCTCCTTTTAGCCTTTTATAATCAAGCCATTCAGTTTGAGTAAGATTTTGAGGCCGAAATCTGCCCTTACAATATAAGGAGGTATATCTCACTCAATCTCATTATTAGGTTATTAGGGTGGAACATGTAGCAGTGCAGTAGATGAGGAAGAAGGTAGGTCAAAGCGAAGGAGAGTGAAGGGCGAAACCCTAATGTAGGGTGCCAGTAGGTGATGAGGAAGAAGTTGGGTGGTTACTGCGTGCTCAAAAATTCCAGTACGCCGGGAGGTGGAAAGCTGGTGGTGACTGCGTGCTTAACGTTCTAATAGGCGGCGAATCGGAGAATGAATGGTGGCTGCGTAATAAAAGTTTCAGTGCGCAGCAGGGTGAAAAATACGTGGTAGCTGCGTACTGATTGTTCCAGTAGGCGGCGAGTTGGAAAGTGGGTAGTAGTTGTGTGCTGTGATTTCCAGTACACGTGAAGGTGGAGAGTGGATTGTTGCTGTATGCTGGGATTACCAGGACAGGGGTATGTGAGAAGTGCGTTGAACGTGGGTGGAATACGAAATTTGTCGTGAAACAAGTCACATTAGTGTCGAGTCACATTTGCGGCAAGTCCCATTGTGGCATCTCTTATTTGGAAAAATTTTAAGTCCACAAGAAGTTAACAAAACTTCGGGAAGACGCGCCTGTGATTAGTCACAAAAATAATACAAGTCACACGTCAACCCCTTTTCAATATCTCGTGGAGGGCGGAAGGACACTGCTGTGATTGATCACAGGAATAATTTAAGTCACGCCACCAATTTTTGCTAATTTTTCATGGACTTCAAATCTTTTCGAATGACATATGCCGCGATGTGACTTGTCCCTATGTTACTCGCTACACTTGGCCATTTGTAGTCATATCCGGGAAACCCGTGAAGTTTTCTTATGTTTTCTTGACTTGAGTTAATGATAAGATTTTATAGATAACGTGCTGTGAATTTCAAATGTCTGCTGTTGCAAAAATCTGGAAAAGAGAAAAGCCGATGAAACCTGGGAAAGTTGAAGACATAAATCGAAGTCAGGGAAAAAAAATTGAAGAATTGCTAAATTTTGTTAAAAAACTTCTGACGTAATATATCCTCTTCAAAAATACAAAATTATCTCTACTATAAGTCTTTCGACGTGGAATCTTATAGGCTTGCTAACCGCTTTTTAAAAACGTGTCTAGCTCTATTGCCGACCAAGTTATCGTATTTCAAAGTCATCAGTGATTTTAAGTACCATGCGCTCTAGCCATGTAGATGGTTTCCGACAGCAGTGTGGAATTTGGATGGCTTGAAAAATAGTCCTTGATCTTCTTAAATATTTGTTGATTGAAATTTCTTATGGAAATCTCAAAATAATTCGGAATATTTTTTTGTTTCTGTAAACTTTTTTTTGTTTTCGTACCCCTTATTTGATATTACTGTATAAGATTATTATTATAATAATAATATTATATTATATTATACAAATATAATAATAATGTATAACATTATCGTAATAAGGTTATTTCTACTGCAGAATCAAACATTGTCGACGTGAAAAATATGTGGCTTTCAGCAAGCTGTATTATTCTGCAAGTGCACTTCGAACAGGTGGGTAAATTGCGATCATATACTGCGGATATGGAACCTAACGAGGAATTGAGCAAGTTGAATTATCTTTCTGGAAAGGTAATAATCCGAGTGGTAATTCACACAATTGTAAAAATATCCTTCCAGCTCCCTCCATCACCCCACTGTTTTCTTCCATCGCTCTTGCTGGTAGGAAGAGAAATACAGTTTTCCTTCTTTTCTTTTGCTGGATTGAAATTCCTTCAGAAGACTTCAGATTGTATTTAATTAGTGAAGCAAACTTGCTTTCTCTGTTCTGATGTTGTGGTAAATATTCTCGGTACTGCTGCAAAAATCCGCAAAGTCGTGAACGTTAAGGGTCATAGAGAGGGTCATTTTCCAAGGCCCTAGGCAACACAAAACGTCAGTTTGGAATCACAATTCGGCGGTAGTTGAATCGAAATTACTCACCGGTTCAAATTGCTCTTCTTTCAGAAAATTAGAAAGAATTTCTTAGTTGAAAAGATTTAAAGAGTTTGAATAAATGTTTGAAAGATTTCGAATACATAACTTATTTAGCTTTGCTTGTTTGAACATGGTTTCGCAATATATTAAAAACATTAAGGATCATTTTCATAAAAGTTTGAAGAACATTAAATTGAATTTGATTATCCATTAATGTTTTTTGCAGAAAATACACTATACTTCATTGCACTATTCACGATGCTTATCAAAAATATTCTTTCATTTGCTTTATTTTTACTCGGACAAAGTTGAAATTCAATCACTGGATTGTATAAAGACTTATTTATGAAAACGCTCAAAAAGTCGGGGACCGTTATTTCAGTCACAGTGTTGAAGGGAGCAAGCATGGTCTCGGAAGATATTGTAATAATTAAAAAACTTTATGTGGGCTGATTTGAAATCAATCCATTCAGATTATTTCTTTTTTCATAAAAGAAAAACATCATAATGCAAACCAATGAACCATTTCTAAGTATTGCTAACTTGCTCAAATTTGTGAACTATATTCAAGTAAAATAAATATCTTTTGGTAAATTGAGTTAAAAATTAATACCTTAATTAAAAGAAATCTTAAGTATTCATAGGTATCCCTGCAGATTGGAACAAATACTTGCCTAATGTCTCTCTCTCAAAATTTCTTAAATATCGAAATGAAATCTACTTTCTTATGAAAATTTTTTGTGCACTGAAAAAGGAACACCCAAAAAGTTTACAATTCAAAACTAGACTTCGAAACTACTCGCTTTTCGTAAGGTTGGTTTTGGCTGAGTCTTCCGTTTTTCTCCTTCTTTTTTCTTAATTGTTTGTACATTTACTGTACATTTGTCTCTAATGGGCCGGAAAAGCGGATAGTCTTGAAGTCCAGTTTCGATTTGTGAACTTTGTGGGTGTTCCTTTTTCAGTACACAGAAATATTTCATAGCAAAGCAGATTTCATTTCGATTTTTAAGCAGTTTTCAAAGAGAGACATTACGCAAGGATTTGTTCCAATCTGCAGGGTTGCCTATCAATACTTAAGATTTCTTTTAATTCAGGTGTTAATAGCTAACTCATTTTACCAAAAGATATCTGTTTCACTAAAATATAGTTTACAGAGGTGAAGTTAGCATTTTTTCAGAAATTTGTTATTGATTTGGATTATTACCTTTTCCTTTTTTGCAAAATGGAATAATTTCAATAGATTGGTTCTAGATCGACTCACAAAACTTGATCTTGGCACTATGATCTAATACCTTCATTTTCCATGTCTGGTGTACATGAATCTTGTAATGATTTTTTCAGGTTCTTTCGATTTTTAAACTAATTTAAATGTTAACCTGGTACTCATCATAAAATAAGGTTGCCAAAACGTTTTACATACAATTTTCATTTTCACAAACAAAAATCTTGTGATAATTTTATCAGGTCGTTACATACTATTTTCATTTATACAACTCACTAATATGTGAACATGGTACTTATTAAAAAATAAGGTTATCAAAAGGTTTTATATACATACAGGTGGAAGAAATGATACCATCGTTGCTTACAGAAAACTGTATTGTGAGGAAGATGCCATATGGACAATATGTGCATTCGATTGTTATGTACCATCAGGTACGTTATTTGTATTTTTCTCTAATCTTATGATTTTTTCAGATGTTTTCGATTTCAAATATATTTAATATACTTTCATTCTACTATATATTTTTTTCTAAGTATGCATTAAAGAAGGAATTATCGATAGGATGCAAGTTTTATGGGTTTTTTCCAAAAAAGATATTTTGTATTAACAAGAAAATATGTTTGACTTCGACAAAAATAGATTAAAAACAAAGTTTTGATGGGAATATCAATAAATTGAATGAATCTATTCAAATTCAGTTAAAAAAGGCTGCCATGCACATATGTACAATTGATATATATTTCATTATTCATAATTGTAGTTGTCCTGCAAATTACCGGTGATGAGGAAGTCTAAATTAGCTTCCAAACATGTTGGTCCCAGTAGTATAAAAAAGATGGAAAAAAAGAAAGTGAGGTTAGTTTTAGTTAACTCTTTTTTTTCTGCCCCTTTTTTCTTTTTTTTCTATATTTATTATACATTTGTCTCTAATGAGTCGGAAGAGCGGGATCTCTCGAAGTCTAGTTTTGATTTGTGAACTTTTTGGGTGTTTCTTTTTCAGCACACAAAAATATTTCATAAGAAAGTAAATTTAATTTCGATCTTTACAATATGAAAAAGTTTAAATAGACTGAAATGATACTTACTTTCAGTTCCGTTTCATCTCAAGATATCGTGACCCTAGATCCATGATGTGCTGACTCACTCTTATGAGTAAAATTAGTCAATGACATGAAAAGGTAGCTTGATGCGATCTCTTCACGTTATTTTAATCTTATTAGGAAAGAGGATCTGATCTCTAAATAGATGAAATTTACAAAAAAAATTATGCAGAAGACACATTAGTAGAGCCGCAAGGTTTTGTCTAGCGCCACGTTGCAAGATTTTAATTATGCAAGAGAAAAAACATGTAGATCAGCGCGAAATCCAAGACGTCTTTCAAAAGAAAATTGCCATTCGACAACATATAGTGATAATTATCATTGTATTTATCAATTCTTATGAACAAGATCACTCTCTGGCCTTTTCTAACGTAGAAGGTGATTTTAATGGTAAAATATAATTCCTAAGATAAGAATAAGCGATTCCGCCCAAAAAAAAGAACCTCATAAGTAAAAAAGGTCAAAACTGAGCATTTGTTCATGGAAATGTTCGAAAACGATTTAAATTATGCTATTGAGTGGCAATGCATTGTGTCTTGAATAGAAGTGATCACTGTGGACACGTCAAAATATTTCCAAATGCCAATAGCTTCATTCAAAAACGCAACAAACATGAGACACGAAAACAAAATAAGGCATCCTGAAAATTTTCATTGTTGGAAATGAGATGCAACGAAATTTACACCAACGTTTTTCTTTGTGAGACTTTCAATACGTAATCGTAACAGGAGTGAAAGAAATCAATTCTCAAATTTTTCAATGAAACAAGCGTTTCTCATGAATTTTTGAATGGCAAATTTAAATCTGTTTTCCAAATCACACTATCTCATTGAGTTTCGAAGTTGTTCGAATGTTTCCGTTTACAACATAGACATTTCGGTACTTCAGACCGTGTTGAAATGAGCCCAGCTTATCTCAATTCATAATAGGGCGCCAATTTGGGCCCAACTTGGCAGCTCGGTTAAGAAAAATTGAAACTAATGAACAAGTGATTCTAATTATATGAGAGACCGAATGCAACTCTACCACAATACTGGTATTTTTTCAATCATCCCGAATTCCTAATTATTAAAACTTCTTTGAAGAAAGCCGGTCAGTGTTTTATTTTGTGCTTAGGCTTACATATCAGGCTCACCCATAGAGCGCCGATGGTGGACAAACAAATCTGGCCCCCGTCAAGCAAACCCACATATAGGTAGAGAGAGAAAATGTCTGTTGTGGTTTGCTGATATTTACATCGGTAAATTAGTTACAAATTTTATCGCATCATAAATTAATATGGATCGGGGTAACTTTGATAAAAAATAATAATAATAATTGTTCAAAGTTAAGCTCGGACATTTAATCATCATTATTTGTACTACGACAAGGCCAAAATTTAATGAAGAAAAATATTTAATTATAGTAATGGAGGCAAGCTTTTCTTTTTTCAATAAAGGCTGTTAAGAGATCTTATAATAATTTATAAAAATACAATATTCTTATACATAATTGCTGTTTATTTTAGAACATGTTCAAGAAGTCAACACCGATGAAATTCTAGAAATTCCTAAACAGAAGAGTTCCGAGGATGAAAATTTTACGAAGCAGGATTCAGATCTTGCAAATGCTTCAAATGTAGAAACAAGTAGTGTATGATTACACATTCAAATTAGTAACCTCAAACATGTATGGGAATTCATGGTAGACACTTTGAAATACTCAAATTCAAACATTATATTTCAAGCAACACCAATAAAAAAAGATTTAATATTTAACTGCTTCAATTGTGCCTACCAAACATTTATTGTCTGCTTCAGTCTAAACGCACTGTGTAAACTCTGATGCACAAACCTATTGAGCAATCCAAGTTGACTTCATTTTATAAGGAAGGTAAGTCTTGCTGGAAAACAGATGTATCTATGCCTTCATCGTCCACGCGTACCAGACAAAGGCAGATGTATGTTTGTTTTCTACCGAGACTAAACTTTCTGACAAAATGACGTCAACTTCGGTTGCTAAGTCTGCTTCCTACGGTTTTACAGTCAGTCGGATGTCAGCAGTTGCACGCACTAGTTTATGATTGGCTCGTGTAATTTTGTGTCAATCGGATACTTAGATATTGTAAGATATCAAAAGTGAGTAGGTACAACTTACTTATTAGCACTTCTTCTTCTAAGATGGACGTGAATGCGAGTTATGAAGAGGAAAATATGGATGACCAAATTCCTACAGGGGCTAAAGTGAATTACAGATTGGAAAGAGATGTATGTGTTTACTAGAATTAACTTTGCCACTGAAGAACTTAAAGGTGATAGGACGGAGCACAAAAAAATCACAAGAATTGTGAGGACACCTTATTTTGACGTGTGTATCCTGATCATTCCAGATTTAGCTTATTTGTGGAAAAGAAGGCAAAGATACGAGTTTTCCCGCAGCCTAAAAGGATACACAGCGCAATGCGCATATCGCACATATGCAGGGAAATTATATTGAAAATAAGAGAATAACTAAGAATAACTTCCAAGTTAACTTCTAAGAGTAACTTCCTAAAATATGGAACTAAATCTTGTTTCTTAATTCAAAGAAGAAATTTTATCTACATAAAATAGAATCTTTCTTTCTCGCATGGACACAATGAAAGTTGCCCAACTAGTATACCCATTACGGGCATTGGTTGGTCTCAGCGTTAGAACCCAGAGAGTAGTCCAGGTGGTCGGTGACTGAGGTTCTCAGCTGGGGCTCAGCTAGTAATTGGACAATCTAGTCGGAACCCAGTCTGGCCCCAATCGACTTTTCCTCACGGGAGGGTCAATATGATACCTCAAAACGCTGACGTGATGGAGCATTTTGGGCAACGGTGACGGCTCGCCACAACACAAAAAATGTTCGGTATCAACTAATGACGCCTCTGGGTTGAAATAATGCTCCAATTTCAGCCTGTGTAATTTTTTCAATACTTCAATCGAAGGTTCCAGCACTAGTTCAGTTCTTCATTTCTGGTTTTTTTTTCTCAAGTGCGACTTGTAGGAGCAACAAAAACTACAAAATATTCCGAGTTGGGATTTTTCGACGGAAAGCCATTTCATATGTAATTAGTGCGAGTCCTTTTAGTCTAATTAATAGGGCGAAAAATAAAATCAGGCATGTATTTCAAGTGAGGGTGTAAAAAAGATATAGTGATTAAATTCTTTAACGCATCAAACCCATATATTTCTTTAGTTCAATAATAAACATTGACTTCTTAATGCAACTGTCAATTATCTCGACATGAGTTAATCGCGCTCTCTTACGCGCATAGTTCTTGACTAGAGGCGTGAGATGATGACGGTCGATTGATGTTTTTCAATCGGGTAATGATACGAAAAGTATCCAGCATACTCTGCGGGTAGTAGATAATTCCAATCGCCACGCTTTACAATCATTTCACGATTAATACCATATATTGGACGAAGTCTACCATCTATATTAAGTCCAATTTCAAAACCGTAATCTACAACTAAGTGTTTATGAGTAAATTCCGGATGTTGGCCCACGTTTATCAATCGACCATTAAAATGTTCTTGGTAATAACAGATATTCACAGAAATATCACGAGGAGCTCGTCTGAGATGATTGACCATTTCAGCAACTTTTCCTAAAGACGGCGAATAATTAGGAAAATCAGGATTGGGATTGACGGGGCGGAAGTAAGGAAGAATATAACTATTTTCTGCCTCCAGTAGAATTTAATGCGAGCCACCTAATAAAAGTATACGACGATTTCTATCCAATATCGGAACAAGTATATCATCTACATCCAATCCAATGACAAGACGATTCCTTATAACTGCGCGTGGGCGAATAAATTCCCAATTCACCCTTATGGATTCACCATCAAAATATCGTTGGTAGGAATGAATATCTCCATCTTTATAAGGACTGATTTGTCCGAATATGTTTGCAGGTGGCGGTGAAACTGGTTCTGTAAAAATAAATATAAAGTATTTAATTATAAAACCCAAATTAATATATAAATCATAAAGACTGAATATGGGAGAGTTGGTTCAGTTTTACATATTGTTATTATTTAAAGATGACCCTTACAGCAACAGGATATGGCAGGAAGCCAGATTTATATCCCGCGTCCCACGTGAGATCCCTTATAGCAACATGATATTCTGAAATACCTTGTTGCTACGAGATACCAAGAAGCTCAAAAAATATCACAGGATATCTTGTGGATATCCCAAGGATATCCAAATTTATACCTTGATGGGACTTTCCATAAACATCCGTGAGTTGTTCGCTGGATATATAGGGGGAATTTCATATAAATGGAATATTCTGCCGTATTCTGTTTCTGCTGAAAGGAAATATCATAAAATTTCATTTGACGTACTGTGTTTCTGAAATGGGGATGTTGCATGAAATGAGATGAAAAGATATTTTGATCCTTTATACATATATGTGTGTGTGTGTTGCCAGAATGATTGCTAAATTGTTATTTGCATTGTATCTTAAGCACATATAACATTGCGTGATAATTGATAATGAAATTGAATAAAAATAGTAATTTTTTATTTTTGTTGTGAGATTGAGCCTCAGAGATATTGACCTACTCGGGAATGAATGGTGACACAAAGAAGTCCATGATTATCATCACACGGGAAAATAAAAAATGTTCATTTTTGTTGATTTTTCAACCTGATGTTCTACTTTTTTCCTAGCATATAGAGAGTATCCCAGAATTATTGACGATCCATATAAACGATGATTAGTGGTGTAAATTTGCTTTTATATCTAATAGGTCCTGCAAAATTGCAACTCTCATGAACTACACAGACAGCAAATATTTTTTTCCGCAAAAAAAAAGCATTTTTTGCCATATATTGGCCAATAATTTTATGCAGGAAAGACATTCATAGCCTTAATACGTCTGTGATTGAAAACTGAAAAAATCATGTAACCACCAATTTTTACATTAAAGTACTTTGAGCAACTTCTAAATATTTATAAAAATATATATCCAAATTTGTGGGTCTATTTTTAGTCCAGAGGAATACGCGGTTTATGTCGGCGACTGAATATTGAAAAAGTGAAAGTGAAAAAGTTATATAATCGCTCCCTCCCTACTGCTAAGAAATATCAAGGTGCACTTATTAGCAGTTGCTAAGATTGCTAATGTTTCATTTTTATAGCAACAAAGCACAAATGTATTCAATTGCCAACGAATTTCACGAAATTCGATTGACTATTTCAATCGAACTTGAAACTGCGCTTCCCCTCATTTCCCTCACTCCCCTTCACTTACCCTTACCTAACCTTTTTTATACGAGGGACGGATAACCGACCGAAACCATAAGGGTTTCTGCCGCGGCGAAGAAACCGTAAAAGTTGAAGCATTCTTATATTAGGATCTTGAAAGTTAGTCGCAAGACGATTCCTGTGCCGATCATCACGGTAAGTGACTCTCCTCGTCGTAGACCTCATCAATCTCCCACTTTCCCACCTTTCCGTGTGCTGGAACTACAGCACTCAATTACCACCCTCTCCCACCCCTCGATCGTTGGAATCCCAGCACACACCTATCACCCACTCTTTCTCCTCGCGCGCTGGAACTCCAGCACGCATCGATTTCCTACTCTGCCACACTCCTGTGCGCTGGAACTCCAGCACACCTCACCACCTACTCTCTCTCCCTACGTAATGGAACCCCAGCACGCATCTACCATCTACCATACGACCCCTCCCTCTCTTTATTCCGAGGATGTTTGTCACAACCGGTCGGCCCGGAGAAGCGCTGCAAGGCAGCTGAAGTTTCGGGCCCAGAAGGCGGCAATCGACGCGGAATCAGAAGAGCTCATCTCCGCAGCACCCCCCCCCCCCTTGGCCGCTTCAACCCCGCACGTGCGAACAGTGGGCATCGTCCCCCCCACTGAAACCTGCACAAGTCCTTACGTCTTGCGGCCCGTGACGTCACACACTGCCGAATGAGTGGTCGATCACTTCAGCGTCACCTTCCCCGCAAAGGACGAACCCCCCTTGGACTACGTACCGACGCCAAAGGACGAACTACTGGCAACAGCGCCTCCGAACACAACAACGTCACCACGCTTCCCAAACTCTGTCCGAGCCAAAGCTCGTTGAAGCGGCTGGTACCCATAGAGATAATATAGATAGAGGCGACAAGCCATCGGTCGCTCTGTAAGTGGAAACGTCCGTCTCGACTTTGGTAGGGGAATGAGAGAGACTGCGCGAGAGTGGGGAAATGAGTCGAGAGTGGCAGTACCCTGTGAACTCCTCGATATCTCTCTTCTCTCTCTAAATACCGGACGAAATCCGAGGTGGCTTGTCGCCTCTATCTTTATTATCTCTATGCTGGTTCCTCTCGGGCCGGTGACAGAGCCTTGGCCGCCGACTTAACGCTATCCGACACCATCAGCTGGGACGTCGGCTCGCCTCTCTCCCCGACTCTATCTCGCACGCAGCGACGCTCAGCCGAAGAAAGACAGGGGCAACGGGATCACTATTTGGATCAGGAAAGACCGAACATACCTGCCGGAGCACTCCCACACGCCGGGCGTTACCACCCCGCGAGTTGTTGGCTCAACAGGCCCGCCGTGCCCCCTCATCGCCCGCTAGTCATGCCAAGGAGGCTAATCCTTGACGTCCCGCAACCAGCTGCCACTTGGGTCACGGCCCAGTTCCTTCCCCAGCCTACAGCCCCACCGGATTATCAACGCAAACGCACGCAATCGAGCCGGCCGATTACGGTACTATGGGGGCCCACCTTGCAGACCGTTAGGATACCCTATTCCAAGGATCGCATACGCGCGCCCCATTACGGCGACACTGATCGCTCACGTCTCTCAAAAAAGCTACGTTTGTGTAAAAAATGAATAAGCTTCTTTAAACCTAGAAAATTACCCGTTTCTCTTCTATAACTTTGCCTCTCTCACGACACTATTATAAGAGCGCTCCTTCTTTTTACTCACCCGAAAACACCCACCTTTCCCTACTTATCCCCCTCCTTTTGCGAACTGGAATGCTACATCAAGTCACTTCACAAACCCAATAGTTATTCAATCAGATATAACCGCGGTAAATCAAATGTGCAAAATCAATGTATTGAAAATCAACGCTAAAGCATTTTCATGCAAGGGGCACAACTTCATGTTATTTCAAGTGGTAAAACGATTTTATGAGATGTCCAACTGAAGTATACTAATAAGCTGTCAAAAATCATAAATGTTCATTGATTTTTCATGTCTTTAGTCTGAAATGATGTGATTTCGAATGCGTTTTTTCGTAATAATTTAATTTTGGGGATCCAAAATCGAAAATTATCAAATTTTGTTGATGTAAAATTGAAATTTATTCAGTAGACTATCGCATTGATACGATAGAAAAATTCGAAACACAATAATCACGTGAAAAGCGAGCGGAAACATAGGAGCTTCAATCTGGACAAAGTGAATGAGTGAATGAATGAACTAATTAATTACTCAATGAAGGAATGAAGCTTTAGGTTATTATAGTTAATATTCACCAAAAGAATTAAAGATGACAACTAAGGATTATAAGCATCGAACTCGTCCTTCTGAACTATTTACATTTCAAAAGTCAGTTCAAGAAAAAAATTCAGATACTAAATTCATTTAAAGGGGTATCAGAATTTACATAAACTTTTTCTTTTTATAGAAATCCCGTTTTTTACATGAAAACATTATACAGTGTACTATAATGTCCAGTCCCTTTTAAAAACACAAATTCTACTTCTTTGGCTATTTTTTTTATTTCGCGTCGTTTGGCTCAAAAATTAGAATGAAAATATTCCGTTACTATTTTCTGTACTTAAAAAGAAAACTATGCCTTCTACCATAAAATGTTTAGAGGCAAGTTCATAGGTTCATTTCATTTTCTTTTCCTTTTTTGAATTTTGTAAATGCTATGACTCTCACAATTTCTTTTTCATCGAAAAAAATCATTGGAATAAATTGTTCGACTTCCTGAGTACTACAAATATCCGTATATGGAATTTGTGAGTTTGAGAAAAAAGTGGACTGAAAAATTTTTGAAGTGCTCTCACTTTTTGAATCTTTGTCCAAAATGGCTGGCTAACGAACGTGACCTTCATTTTAGGACACTGAAAAAGTGTAACAAAGGCCAATCCTATCGTTCAATTATTTCGAAAGTTATCGTGATCACAAACTGAAAATCTACACACAGACAGAGACATTCGTAAAAACATATTTTTCGGGTTCAGGGGATCTCAAAACGTGGACATTTGACAAAAACGGGGTGGGGGTATCAAATTTTATAAAAATCTTAACATTCTCTGATGAAAATGTAAAGATAATGATTTTGCTGGAAACATTGACATTTATGGAAAGTTTTCCAAATTATGGAAGGCTTTGGAAATTTGTAAGTGTTTTTAGGAATTGAGTTTCTTAAAATCAAAATTCAGGAAAGTTTCTGAGCTTGTTAAGTTTTCAATCATGATTGAGAATTCTCATCACATTCCTGGAGCAATGAATGGTCTTTTCCCATCTAAGAGGCCAAATTGCAGGAGACTGTTGCCCTCCTCAGTGTACAAGACAAACCGATCATGAACCCTTTGGTTCTGTCTAAGTTTTCATACTTTCCTTTGAATGATCGAAATTTGGTGGGACTGACGTTATGAATGAACACTCCACCTTATGACGATTAATCTGCTTAATTTGGACATGATTTTACACTTATAGAATAAAATTCTCGCATCACGATATAGGCGGATGTATGCTTTCGACAATGAATAGTGAAAATAATAATGTAGCTTTGGATAAGATTGATACTTTTCTTGACAATAAGCAAGCCCTAGGAAAAGTTCGAGGCGATGAATGGAAATTAAGTGTTTGGAATGCTATAGGTGTAAATGATCTAAAACAAAAAGAATTGCGGGATACAATGTGCATAAAAGAGCTTGATATTTCATGCGTGGGTACCGGAAGCAAAGAAGGAGGGATATGAGGTATGAGAGACAGAGAATGGACTCAAACTTTGGTTAGGAGTAGATAATGAATCATATGGTAGCCAAGAAGTCATTCTGATTATGAATGAGAGAGCAAAATAACATATCAAAAAGTGTCAGTGTGTATCTCCTAGACTACTATGGGTTAGAATTAAAGTGGGATTCAAAGGGCTCTTTATTATAGCGTGCTTCATTTGTCCCGATGCTGACAGTAGGGATGTAAAAGATACTTCCTGGGACTCGTTGAGTGATATTACAGGTACTTGCGATCCTAGCGAAAGAATAATTTTACTTGGGGATATAAATGGCTGGGCTGGTGTGGAACGCGAAGGTACTGACAGGGTACTGAGTAATTTCGGAGACTAAAAACGAAAGGTAATGGGAATAAATTGATTTGCTTATGCTTAGAGAAAGGCTTGTTTATTACAAATACATGGTGCAGACATAAAATGATCCATATGTATGCTTGGTACAGAGGCGAAGGCCACAGTATGATTGACTTTGTTGAAGCGAATAAGAGACTGAGAAGGCTTGAAAGGGATACAAGGATTATAAGAGGTTCTGAATGCGGAGCAGATCACTACCCCTTAGTTTCAAAAATGCACATAGCTTGAGGTTAAAGGAATAAAAAAATTAGTAAATAGACGAAGCCATATGAATGCCTTGATCCCCGATAGTATAACAAGGGGAGAACTGAACGAGTTACGCTTACCCCGAGAGGGATTTGGCCTAATGTTATAATAATAATCATAATAATAGATATAGTATGGATAATCAACTAATAACATGAATTATTAAGAAAGTAGTTTAACATTCAACCAAGCAGTTAAATTTTTAATTAAAAAGATTAATTTACTACCAAAATGGATGATGATTATAATTGTTATGATTATTTTGAACGTGAATAAAGTAAGGTTGCATAGTTTGAGTGTGCAAATAATTCTTGTTTTTTTCATTTTCAAGCAGTAGCATGTGAATACATTATGTGTGTGAAGGTGACGTAGCTTATTTACAAGTTTCACAATTTCAACTTTTCATGGTTCCAATCAAGTTGAAAATGTTGCACAAACGCGTTTTATTATTAAATTTTCCTATTATTATGATAAAAAAACATAAAATAATAAAAATATAAAAAATATATAAATATAAAAAAATAAAAAAAATGACAATAATAATAAAAATAATTTTCTTGGGCTGAAATAATGACCTTGAAGGAGTAATTCTTTTAATTTCTGCTAGCAATTTATTTGAATAAAAAAAATATTTTTTTTGTAACTGAACAAATGCAGGTATCACTGTGGTTCAGCAGTTCTATTGCAGGGAAAATAGGAGAATCTTTCTTCGAGAAAGGGAGATTTTTCACAGCCTCATCAGAGAAGAAATTAGACTTGTGTAAAACTTAACCTCCCCCGTTTTTGTCAAATGTCCACGTTTTGAGAACCCCTGAACCCGAAAAACGTGTTTTTACGGATGTGTCTGTCTGTCTGTATGTGTATATGTCTGTCTGTGAACACGATAACTTCTGAAAAAATGAATCTATTGGATTGGCCTTTGGTACACTCTTTCAGTGTCGAAAACCGAAGGTCAAGTACGTTAGCCAGCCATTTTAGATAAAAATTCAAAAAGTTGGAGCATTTTCAAAATTTTTGAGAAAATTTTTCTTCAAGATTTGAAAATTATATGTACGACTGTTCGTAGTACTTAAATATTTGAACAATTATTTGTTAATTAATTTTCGAAAAAAATTATGAGAGTTACAGCATTTTCAAAATTCAAAAGAAGAAAAAAAAATGAAAACTTTGAGCCTAACAATGCACGATATGTTGACCTTGTTAACTCTCAATTAAAACGCAGTATATGCAAAATTGAATAGCAGTTATTCAGTTGGTAAAACGTGTGTAGAGACCAATTAGATTTCACTCCGACCCAATTTTTTTCTATTCAAAAAATTAAAAATTCTATTTCCAAAAATCCAGGCAAGGTCCCGGACAAAGTCAAAAGCTCTTTAGGACGAAAGTCGCAAACCTCAAAAAGAAGACATGTTCGAGGAACCCCGACATGTGGTCACCCTGATTACACTCACCAGCGAAATCCAGATAAACCGCCAACGTAAGAATCAGAATGTAGCTGGCGATCTTCATTTTTTCTAGACAGATTTTATGAACGGCGGCAGAGAAATTTGGAATAGATTCACTACCATATATACTAACCTTTATCAGATGACTTATTTTTAGTTAAGGCAACAGAGTCCTTGGTGCAACTTTTAAGCGAGAAGAGGAATTGAAAACAATTTTGCCAAGCCTTCGTTTCACTACCTGTTAATATTGTGACATGAAAAAATTCAGAAATGAAGGTTAGAAAAAATATCAGTATACGATATGAAGCATTTGAAGTTCTCAAAGGTCATGTATTCAGAACATAAAAGTACACTCGAACCCCCATAAAGGCCCGCCCGTTTTACGCCTTCTAAGAACTACTGGCCGACTGCTGGTCCACGCAGTTTCTCAGCGGTGGGGGCGAGACGGTGTTCAACCAAGCGTGAAATGCCAGCAGCGAATAGATAAAGGCGCAGTGCGCGTGTACTCCGGTTCGAACTCACGTTCGGAGATGACGTAATATTAAGAAAGGGTTCACACGTCCCTGACTGTTTACGTCGCGAGGGATTCGGTTTAGGCCCAAGGCCAGTGCGAAGCAACTCCTGAAACTGGGTTATATCGGGGTTTGAGTGAAAATAAAAAAGTATATACGAGATTAGAAACGGAAACGAAAAAGTAGTGCGCTTAGCTCATATAGACCTATGCTTGGGGCGGGATGAGCCACTTAATGAAGTGACTTAATATATATTACTTATAAGTGAGAGAAGTATGAAATAAGACCTTAGAAAGATGCAACCCTCAATCACTTTGGAATCGATTAATAAGCGTTTTAGTTCTGCGCGTTAGTAGAATATGCTTGAAAAATCTATTTATTATTTTCGTAATTTTAATATTTTCATGGATACCAATTTTTTTGCGTATCTGAAAATCTTAACGGTTGCCTTAAATTTGTACATCTGCTTATTTGCTGATCTGTACGAGATAACTCGTCTCTAATAGACCTCTGTTTTAACGAAAAATTTCAAAATCCACAGAATAAAAACAGCACTTTTTTGTCTTAAAGCCTTCCACAGTCAAATATTCTTAAGTTTTGGATATTTGTATTTCTAAACTCTTCACTCAAAATCTGATCATACCTGTATTTGAAAAACTTACATTTAATTAGTTTTATTTTTTTATTATTTATTATTTTTCATTTATTATTCATTATTTTATTATTTTAATAGTCCAATTACGATGCCAAAATTGTTTAATTTCATACATTTTTAATTTTAAATTGTCTGAGCATTATAAACAGTATTTTTCAATTGGAAAATCTGACTTGAGGAATCTGTTTAAATTTTTTAATTTGTAATTTGAAAAAAAGGTAATGAAACTTTTCTTTTGTTTTAATAATGGGGAATTGAGCTTGCCTTTGATTATACTCAAGAAAATGTTAATTATGGTCTATAAACTTACGATAAACGTGACAGGTTTTGAAACTGTAGATGGAGCTTACAAAGTTAGCGAACCTATGCAATATTTATGAAATGTTATTCTATCTACTATTCAGTCATACATAACTGATCTGAGTGTCTTAAGGTCAAATAATATTAATGATAATGGTGACTAGAAAATGAAGTTCAACGTCTTTCCTTCAGTTAAGATGTTTGATGTTATGTTTCATGTACACCAATAATAACATTAATGTCACTTGTTTAATTTTATTTGTAGCATTTCATCTTCCGTAAAAAATAAATTTTTTAAAGACCTCAGTTTGGGAAGAGAACAAGTTTTTTTTTCAAATTTTCGCAGCAAATTGAATGAGTATTTATCACTTCCCTGTCTCAAAGTAAGTTGGGTAACCTCTCGTCAGGCGTTGCGACAAAATTTCAAAAAATTTCGGATGTAACACGGATAAGAATCTTCCGCTTAGGGAGCTCAAGAATTTATTTTTTGTTCATGAAATTCAACAGCTTTCCGTGCCTATGTTCAAAAAATCTGGGGAAAACTCAGTTGTTTTTTCACCACATGAAAGTTCGAGCCACTCTGATAAAGATGGAGATTATAATTACAGTGATCAAGGATTAATAAATAGTTCTCAGAAAAGTTGAAAAAAAATCCTTAGTATTTGCTATAATTGTTTAAGATAATGATAAATGTTGATGCAATGCAATGCAAGAATCCTCCAAACAGTCATGTCCTAACAGCCCTGTCCGACTCTAAAAGAGATGGCCAGTCCTTATTGCTAAGAGTTTCTATCTTACAATTCTTGCCGCACGGCGGCGCTTCCTGCGTGTGGCCCTACAATGACATGTAATCTAATGGGGAAGATACTTGAAAAATAAAAAATTTAAACATTTAGGAAGACTAAAAAAGATTTACTTCAAAAAATCATTATTTTTATTAGTGTAGATTATTTCTAGAGTGTTAATTGTATGTATAAAATAATGGAAAGAGAGAAATAAATTGTGAAATAATTCCAATTTTTTATGGTAGGGATTTAAGATAGAGTACCACGTATAATAAATGTGGATTGTGTTAAACAGGTAAAAAAATTTGATATACGTTAGATTTATTGAAAATTCCTTGTGCATAAGGGCAATAAATAAATATATCAAGTATAAAAAATAATTTTTTTGTATCGGAAAGATCAGCGGTATATACTACATGGGCTGAAAATTCTTCGGCCTGACAATGAAAAAACGATATTTTGAATGAAAAATTGGCTTTATTCTTCGACATAATCTCCATCTAGAG
>JAUMHM010089147.1:0-27714 GCA_032362435.1 Melikaiella ostensackeni
ATTTGAACGATAAAGAACATTCAAAAAACTTCAACATACTCTTGCAACTTTTAGCATCTGCTAAACCTATCGATACAAACAAGTTGCGCAAACATTGCCTCGAAACAGCAGACTTGTATGTACGAACATATAGTTGGTACTTCATACCTGCATCAATGCATAAAGTTTCAATTCATGGTCCCAACGTAATCGACTCCCTTGTTGTCACAATCGGTCAATCGTCAGAAGAGGTACAAGAAGCTAAGAATAAAAAATTGAAGAGATGCAGAGAGAAGAATACTAGAAAAACAAGTCGTATTGACACAAATACTAACTTACTGCATTAACCCTCATTCTGCGCTGATCTTTACATAACAAGTTTGATAAATGATTTCGTGAAGCCAGAAAGACAATTGCTTCCAGAAGCTAGAGCAATGTCATCAGCTGATAACAAGGAATTATTGCTGAGTTATTCTAAGTATATCTCACAAGAAAAACGCAATTTTTAGTTTACGAATACCTTGGCTGATAAAAAGTTGTTCCTAGCCTTGGTAATAACAATGAAAATAGGGATTCGTTTCCGAAGTACATAAAATTGTTTTTGAAGTTCATTATTAACAGTTGATTGCGCTAAAAGAACAAAGTTTGCATGCTGAAAAATATGCAAATGGTGCATGTGTTAATTGGGTCTGTTTAGAAAATTATAAAATATTAGAAATTCATAGCAAGAAGCCATTTCTAAAAAACTGTTAAATCCGTGAAAAAAGTGGAATTCCATTTATAAATACATAATATGATAAAAATTTGTTTACACAATTGCCGTTCACAATAAAAATAATTCACTGTCATCGAAAAGTCCTTAAAAATTCGAAAGTAAGTTATTTGCAGTCGATTGCGTTGAAAGAACCAAGTTTGCACGTCCAAAAATAGCCAAAAAGTGCATTTGTGAATCAATATTGTTTAAAAAATTATCCATTTTCATCGGATGATCAACTTTGATACTCAGGTTTTATTTGCGAGTAACATATGTTTGATTTTGTAAAAAAACTTCATTTATTCAATCATAAATACCAGATATGGATGATTAATTATGAAACTTGCTTATACAATGAAAAGTTATTCATAAACTTTCATTAATTCAACTAAAAATCTGGTTTTCTCCATAAATAGTTTACATTTATTTCGAATCAAGTGACGAATCGCTGCCAATCTCCACGAACCCATTTCCATTAACTTATTTGTTGGAAACAAATTCAATAAATGTTTAAACATTAGCGTTGCTATTGGACATCTTTCCTTGAATAGGTGCTCCATAATTTCTAAGTATTTTTGAATGAATCCAAATATTTGTTAACAACTGGTATACTCCAAAGGTCAATTGTTAAAGAGTAATTAGTGGCATACAATAAGGCGTTGGGGCTAGTGACATGGCCTATTCGATCAGCAAGAATTAAACTACTGTATGAAAAGTATGATGAAACATAAACCAAAATCTGGTCATCAAAACAGACAATGCAAAGCCGGACTGTCCAATAAATGTCATAGAAAACATGAATGTGACTAAATGTGACATAGAATATTCAGCCGAAAAATTCACTCTTGTAAATCCGGAGGAAGAAATCCTCATGTGTCAGTATGCAGATGAGCGACTCCAGAGAAAGCGTTTAATTTTGGAGAAACCGAAAAGTGAACGAAACAATCATGAAATTAGTGAAATAAATGGCTACGAGTGTAAGAACGGTATATTGTATAAGCGCGTTCATGACGAACTATTATATGAAGTGCCTGATGCGATGCGAATAAGTATGACAATACGTTTTCACGATTTGCAGGGTCATATGGGTGGCGACCGAACCGTGGCAAGAATTCGAGAGTTCTATTATTTCCCAGTCATGAAGCGTTATGTACGTCAACACATAAAAACTTGCATTCAATGTATTTTAACTAAAAACAAAAGAGGACCGCAAGCGGGCGAGCTTCACCCAATTGGACCTGGATCTCATCCATTCGCCGTTGTACATATCGACCATGTAGGTCCTTTTGTCACATCTACGTCTAGAAATCGTTACGTACTCGTTATCACCGACAACTTGACGAAATTTGTCTTGTTCAGAGCAGTGAGAGATACTAAAGCAAGTAGTGTACTCAAGGTCATGCAAGACGTAATTTCAGATTTCGGAGCACCGGGCAAAATAATATCGGATCGGCGGACGAGTTTTAGTTCCGAAAATTTTAGCAAATTTTGTTCAAAACATGAAATTAAACACTCTTTCAATAGTCCACGTCATCCCCAAACGAACGACTTAGTTGAGCGAGTTAACGCAATTTCAATTCTGGTCATGCAAGCGTCTTTGCAAAACGAGAGTGGAACCGACTGGGATAAACACATTGAAGAGGTGCAGCGTAACCTGAATGAGTCTTAAAATAAGACTTTAGGAAGAAGCCCTTTCGAATTACCAAAGTAATTCAAAGATTCTGTTTTAAGCAAGTCAAACTATTGTATTTTTGTGCATAACATTTGTTCTCTTAATTTTTGATTATTAATTCGAAGACGACTTTTGAAAGGATGGCCGAGTGTTAGCGCCAAACGGCCAATTACGTATTCGGGCCTTTCTACCTACTGGGACGGAGTAGGGGAGTATGTGCGTGCGTGAGGAAAACGACAATCTTCGATAAAACACAGCCTATCGATCTCTCATTCGGAGCGGGTATTTTCTGAAACCTTCTGTACGTTGGTCAAATTCATCTACGCAGTGATCATCCCATTCCGCAGAAGACGCAGCTGGGATGGATTGTCGCAGATCCTATACGAGTTCTTTCTCGTGAGAGGCGAGCGGTGTGTAATTTAATCAACAACCAACAATTGCACAATGAACTCACAAGATTTCTAGAGATCGAAAATTATGAAATTAAAAAGAATCATCCAGATTTCGACGTGCGAGATGATCTGGAAAAGCAGTTCAGGTCTACTACAGAACGCGATGAAGGTGGCAGATTTGTCGTTACCATTCTGCTCATCGATAAGGTCTAACCAACATGAGCTTCAAAGAATTTTATAGAGGAAGGATCCATTTCTTCCAATTCAGTACTATCGACAGGAAACAGTTACCTATCATACCGCCTCGGCTTCATATCTAGCTACACAAGTTTTGCGACAATTCGGGGTGGAGAGTAAGGCCAAGAACATTCTTGCAAGTGATATCATCATACGAGATTCTTATATGACGACTTTCTCATTGGAGCGAGCTCTATAGAGGAGGCACAACATTTGGAAGAGGATATAACAAAACCTGCTCTCTCCAGCAGGACTCGAGCTTCGAAAATAAGCTTTCTATGAACCCAGTTTCTTCAAGGAATCGACTCTTTCAAATACAGAATGAGCTAGACAGGCTGACAAGGACCTGAGAAACTAGGAATACTTTGGAACCCCGACAAGGACGAATTAAAATACTTAGTCGTTGTGACTTCCCAACAAAGGGGTACGAGGAGGACTACAGGTATTTTATCTACCATTGCTAGATTCTTCGATCCTTTAGGCCTCGCGGGTCCAGCTATCATCCGCGCTAAAATAATCTTACAACGATTATGAGAACTACAACTCGAATGGGACGATGGGATTGGCATACACTCTGGATGCCAGACTGCACTGCTTCCTGCACAATTAGTTGAAACAGTGACTACCCTCCTAGAAATGAAAGTGAAGGAAACCGGCGTGGCTCGTACAGCCCTCACAAATGTGGCCGCTGAATACGAATTGTACAATTATAGCAAAGAAGCACCTGAGAAAGAAAATGTGATCGTTCTCTTATTGTCACTATGAATAAGGATAATAAATTACTTGAAATGTACTCTTCGAAACGTAAGCTCATTCGAATCACAGCGTATTGTCTACGTCTCATTCACTTTTTTAAGGTAGATCGAAGCGGGTGCCAATTGAAAACAAATTAGTCCATTTGAATCCATTCATAGACCGGCTTGGTCTCCTTAGGGTGGGCGGGCGCTTATTCAATGCTTCCATACCATTTGAATAAAAACATGCTGTAATCCTCGCTTCGAACAATCCTCTTACGAACCTTCTTATTGTATACGAACATGCTGAATAGTGCACGCTGGATGTCAAACGGTAGTTTCATCATCGAAAAAACGATTTTATAAAAAAATGCGCGAAGTGTTTTCGAGTTCAACCAGTGACTTCAGAATATCTTATGGGCAATCGACTATCAGCGCGCGTTATGCCCCAACATCTGTTCATGACATGCGGAGTCGACTATGCTGAGCTGAATTATCTTATCGACAAACTGCGTGGTCGAAATGTAACTAAGGAATACATTTGCATTTTTGCGTTTTCTGTCACAAAAGTCGTCCACATCGAATTAGCGCGCGATCTAAGGTCAACTTCGAACAAGTCGCGACTTCCAAGTGGATTTCACTGATACTGACTGGAGGATTAAGAATTTTTAGATTTCAAATTTTTATCACATTCTCCAACAAAGGCCACTGGTAAATGGGTCGGTCTGCCCAGACCCCCAGGTAGCTGACTAGAATGTAGGTAACAGAACAGTCAGGACGAATGTACCCTGAACTGGTCAATGGCTTGCCGACTACTGATCTAGAATCTAGATAAGAGTCTAGTACTGGACACTATACCTAGCCATATGATTGGAATTTACTCTTGAGTTAACAGCTTTTCCAAGTTAGGTATATTATATTTACTGAAATTATATTCTGATATAAGGATTATTCAAGAATTACGTTTTTTTTGTCTGGCAATATGGGGCATCTCTCCCCTCGGGGTGGCAATTTTAGACATCACTACCAAAAGTGAAAAAATGCAAACTAACTGCCTGGCAATATTGGGCATGTCTTTCCACAGAATGGCAATTTGGGACATCACTTCGCGAAGTGAAAAAAACACAAATTATCTGCGTGGAAATATTGGGCATTTTTCCCACAGGGTGTCAAATTGGGACATCACTCCCCAAAGTGAGAAAAACATGAATTAGCTGCCTGGCAATATTGCGCATTTTTCCCATAGGGTGGCAATTTGGGACATCACTCCCCAGAGTGAAAAAAAACCCAAAACCCAAATTGCAGCCCTGTGAAAAGACATACCCGGTATTGCCAGACAGCTAATTTACTTTTTTTTCTTTTAAAGGAATGATGTCCCGAATTGCCACCCTGTGGGAATAGATGCCCGATATTGCCAGGCAGCTAATTTGTGTTCTTTCACTTTGGCGAGTGATGTCTCAAACTGCCACTTCGTGAGAAGATATCCCTGATATTTCCAGGCAGTATATTCGTGTTTTCTTCACTTTGGGGAGTAATGTTCCAAATTGCCGCCCTGTGGAAAGTGATGGCCAATATTGGCAGGCAGCTTATTCGTGTTTTTTTTTTACTTTGGGAGTGACTTCCTAAAGCGCCACCCTATGGGAAGAGATGCCCAATATTGCCAGACAGCTAATTTGCGTTTTTTCATTTTGGGGAGTGATGTCCCAAACTGCCACCCCGTGAGAAGAGATGCCTAATATTGCCAGGCAGCATATTCGTGTTTTCTTCATTCTGGTAGTGATGTCCCAAATTGCCGCCCTGTGGAAAGTGATGGCCAATATTGGCAGGCAGCTTATTCGTGTTTTTTTTACTTTGGGAGTGACTTTCTAAAGCGCCACCCTGTGGGAAGAGATGCCCAATATTGCCAGACAGATAATATGCGTTTTTTTTACTTTGGGGAGTGATGTACCAAATTGCCACCCTGTGGGAAGTGATGGCCCAATATTGTCAGACAGCTAATTCGTGTTTTTTCACTTTGAGGAGTGATGTCTCAAATTGCCAGCCTGGGAGAAAAGATGCCCAATATTGCCTGGCAGCTAATTCGTGTTTTTTTCACTTTGGGGAGTGATCTCCTGAAGTGCCACCCTATGGAAAGAGATGCTCAATATTGCCAGGCAGCTTATTCGTTTTTTTTCACTTTGGGGAGTGATGTCCCACACTGCCACCCTGAAGGAAAACATGCCCGATATTGACAGGCAGCTTATTCGTGGTTTTTTCTTCACTTTGGGGAGTGATGTCCTAGAGTGCCACCCTGTGGGAAGACATGCTTGATGTTGTCAGGCAGCTAATTTGCGTTTTTTTCACTTTGGTGTGTGATTTCCTAAATTGCCAGGACCCTGTGGGGAGACCTGCCCGATATAGCCTCAACCCGAAGATATTTTTATACTTTGACGAGTGATGCGCAAGGAGACATGAACCCTAGTTCTCTTGTTGGGAGGACATGTCCTGCGGGTTCTTTTTTTTCTGGGGAGGGATGCCCTGGGTGAACCTGACTTGGGGAGCCTTGTCTTGGGGAGGCTTGCCTGGGGTGGGCTTGTCCAGACCCCGTTAATATTTTCAAAGGAAGTATTTAGTGCTGTATATTCATTCAATCCTATCTTGCTTTCTGACCTCGAATTGCCACCTGGTCTTATTCTTTGCTAGAAAATTTTAGCAATAATCATTAAAACTTCTCCCTAATCTCCAGGCGAGAATACTTATACTTGATTTGACTCTGAATGTTCACCGTATTCTTTAGGATGAGTCATAGAAGTCAAATCGAGTTACCAATTTCTCGACTAGTGCAAAATTTTCTAATCGGTTTCTGGTCGAATTTCGACCAGTTCACCGTGACGATTCTAGTTGGATCCCAGCCAGTTTGCACGACCACAGCACGGCTAAAAAGGGGCTATCCGGCCGGGTCCCTGCTGAATCCCTGATTTGATTTCTACACGGGCAAATTGGGAAAATTGAAGCTCAATCTTCAGGGAAGAATGTAGTTTCGTGTCCTCTCTCTAGTTCTTAATATTTGCAAAGGTATTTTTTTTATTTAAATAAGAAATTCCTTCTTTCAAAATCAAATCAAATTAATTAAATTCATTATAGTTATTTCATTTCAAAAGATATGAATGTATTAACAGGTTCCAAATAAAAAATTCCCTGTACTTCAGTATTTATATCAATTCTTGAAAAATTGCCGCTAGTGTAACAGCCGCTGGTGCATCGATTGAAGTAAATCAAATGTATGAAGTTTTGCTGTTTGTTGCGAATATAATGAATTTAGTAATGAATAAACAAATGAAATAAATAAATAATAAAGAGAGAGTTCAGAGACTGTACAGTGAGAGAATCAAATTGATTATTTGAATCAGTGCTTGTACGTCACAAGAATTAAAAGACACTAGAAAATAATATATAATTGTATGGTAATACTTTTATCTAGAGGGAATTATATCTCTTAGGCCAGGATCGACTCCGTCTAATAATAATAATCGTCGATTTATAAAAATCATTCTAAGGTTCAGATAGATACTGCACGTATAGGATTTAGTGTTGTGTAAATAATAATGTATAAAGATACACTGTAGATTTGCTAGAATAATCCTATGAAATAAAAAGAATTATTATGAAAAGTAAAAGAGCGTATCGCTAGATTAGATAACCAGATAGAATTGTGTACAGAGTAAGAGAATTTAGTTATCTTTTTAGAATCATTTGTTAGCATAGGGCTAAGATTGATTATTCACATTGTAAACGATAGGATAGCTTAGGGCTTATTTAATAAACTGTATGTTTATTGGCGAATAAGTTTTATTCTTCCACCCGTGCGCCACCCCATATTCATTTGAACATTGAGATTATTCATGGAATAATCACACAGCTAACCGCGAACGGTGAGTAATCAATCAATTCATATACATACATAAACTCGCGTGTTAAAATTGGCACACCAACGTTGGGCCACGAAGAGTCGAGAAAAGAATAGAGGTCGGGAATTAGATCAGTTGTAGGTACGAAGGTCGTAAATGGACCATAGGACAATTATTAACGTGTTCTTCGAAGGTGACACTAATTTTCGAAAAGTCCAATTACCTCCACTTTTGAGTCAAAGGCAGATACCTCAGCGCTCGCGAACCCCTGACCAGTATCTAAATAAAAATGAAATCAACAAACCCTCAGCTCAGCAAGATTACGCAGAGAAAAAGACCCAATAATCGTACCCAATTAAAGACAAGAGAATAAATAAAGGAGAAAACCTTTATTATTATTTCACACTTCGAAATCATGACGAACCCACTGCAAAATGAGTTAGAACGGCCTGGGATCTTCAAAAACACAGAAAAACAACGACACAGCGATGAATATTAGTCAGAAATTTTTAAATATTACCATTACAAACATGGTGATGGGAGGGAATAATACACTAACACCGCAGGAGGGCCAGGACACGCCCATGAGCCCGTGGCACCTCATGAACCTGCGCCTTCAGGAATTAGGACAAACCACTAAAAGGATTCTGGAGGAGGAGAAATACTATAGAGAAGAAGAAATGGCTTCTAGGGACAAAGAAATGCAGGAGAAAATGACCGCAACGCAGAGCAGCCTCGGGCAATCATTGTAGGTAACCACTAACCTGAATAAGGCTCTAGAAGAAAGAGGGCTGAGAACGCAGGCCCAATTGAATCGTCTAGAAACAGCCCACGCCCGAGTAACCGAAAGAATCGCCGACGATTCCATAAGAAGAGAGAATGGACAAATCACATCACACCAACCTAATATCAAATACATTCTCCCCGAATTTAATGGAGGAGGGAGCTCAATACGCGACTGTTTATTTTAATAACACCTAACAGTTTAAAAAAAATTTCGTTGAAGTGTCGATAATTGTAAGAGATAGAGCATGATTCGTAAACAAAATTTTGATTTACAATATCTAGAGAACAACCATGAATTCGCAATAGAACCTCAAACCAACGCATTTAGGAGATCATTCTGCACAATGTCCATCACGAAAATTTATTACCAGACTACTATGTTTGACCTGCTGATATTTTTATTTTACGCTTATTAAAAAAGGTTTTAATTCATAATAAGGTAATTATCATATTAGAAAATAGAACTTGAATGAAGAATTTGAAAATTGCATTCATTCAAAATGAATATTTGAATACATTTTTTTTGCACTTAAGTATCTTTGTCGCTTGTCAATAAGGGTGAACATCAAACTGAATTCATCCTGAAGTTGACCCTCATTGACAAGCGACAAAGTAGGCTGTTTAATAGTATTATGGACGTACTAAGTGTATAATATGTATTATATTCATTTTATATATGCACAATAAAAATAAGTTATCATAATGTTAATTATCTTTCATTTATCTGGAATCACGGACAAATCATCTGAAAATTCTTTCAGTATTTTTTAACTCATTGCGTACTCTTGCCGATCTTTTTGTATTCTCTAAATTCATCCTTATTCTCTCCAATTCTCGCCAACCCTCTCCAATTCTCGCCAACCCTCTCTAATTCTCGCCAACCCTTGCGAAATCCAGTTAACTCTGACATACTCTGACTCGTTCCGCTTCACTCAGCTCAACTCTGAGTTAATTCGGATTCATGACTTGCAACTCTCTGAAAATCAGATATTCTTCCACTCATCGTAATTCAGTGAATAGCCCCTCGGACGAGTCTCATTTTTTCAAAAAAGAGACAAAGTTCCTTGGTTTTGTATTATCAATCCAAGGAATCAAGCCCGATTGAGACAAGATTAATAACATCCAGGAATTTTCAGCGCAACGGAACGTGAAGCAACTGCGCGGATTTCTTAGACTTGTTAAATTCTACTCCACATTTAGTGACAAACACACCGCAGAGACTGCACCCCTTCTCCAATTAATGAAAAAGGGCGTTGAATGGAGATGGGATGAAGTAGCACAAGACAGCTTTGAACACGTAAACTGACTATCTTAAGAATCCATATTATTATACTTTCCAGACCCCAGGAAGCCATACTACCTGGAGACGGACGCCAGCAATTATGCTCTGGGAGCTGTGTTATACTAATTAAACGACAACAACGAAAATGAGATAATCACTCTGGCCAGCAAGACTTCAAAAGGACCTGAGATCACCTATTTCACCACTGAAAAGGAGCTCCTGGCCCTTGTATGGTCATTACAGAAATTCCGTACCTACCTGCAAGGGGCGGAGATCGTTAATCGGACCGATCCTGGAGCATTGACATTCTTAAAGACCTGCAAATTCGTCAATGCACGCCGCAACAGACGGATCCTCACCATTCAAGACTACTGAATTAGGATCGAGCACCTGCCAGGGAAGGAGAATGTCATGGCCGATGTACTGAGCAGGCTACATGAAGAGAAAAATTATAGGAAGAGGCTTGGCGAGACTCGAGTAACCATTCATGCTCTAAGTTATGAATGGACTCCTGAAGTAGAGAGAAAAATAAAACGAATACCCCAGGGACAAAAAGAAGACAAGAAGATCCAAGAAATCAAACGGCAGATTTCAAGGAATCCAAAGGAGACAAGGAGATATAAAATTGTTAATCATAATTTGTACCACACGGATGGGACAACGTACCGAATATTCGTGCAGAAAAAGTTGGCAGGATCATTAATATGGGAATGTTACGATACATATGGGTACCCTGGAGCAAAGAAGACATAAAGAATCTTGAGAGAAGTTTTCTATTGTCCTCACATGGCAAAAAGGACTCGTAATTTGATATCTACTTGCGACTCATGCCAGAGCAATAAAGTCTCTACGAAAGCGGCTCAAGCTATAATGGAACCCGTTTTATCGTTAGGCCCATTAGAGTTAATATCAATTGACTTCCATTACCTGAGAGAAAATATGGCTATGATAGGAGTAGACAGTTTACTAGTCGCAAATGAAGGCAATCTCTTGAAGATAGGGGAATACGAATGATCCTCATCTCAATTCGCCACCCTTAAACGAACATGGTGGGGAGGGTAGATTGCGAATTAGCCTGACTTTTTAGAACTTTACTACCTCCAGTTACTACCTCCTTCCCTTTTAGATCACCGGCCTAAAAGACGGTGGACTAATTTTCTACCTAAGGCTTCCCCACCACCCCAGGTAAACCGAAAGGAACAAATCATGGTTTTACGAATAAAAAAATTTGAAAAGAACGGAGAACAGCGCATCAACCAACTCAACAAAAACAAAAAAGGTATCGACTTCGAGATCGGTGAGCAGTTACTGGCATGAGCCTGCAATGTGTCGAACGCAGCCACGGGTATTGTTGCAAAATTCCTGGTGCTGTACAAAGGACCATACATGATGAGGAAGAAAATTGCCAGAAATGTGTATCTGCTGTGAAATGAAGCCTCAACCAAGAGAGGGGCCAATACCATTCAGATGACCTGCGTGAATACCGAACAAGAGAAAGCGCGGAAAATGCGTTGGATCAGAGGCCCAGAAGTGTTGAGGGACGCGTCAGTGATCTGCGAACAGCTGAAGATGCCGAACGTTGAGACAGAGTATGAGCCGACCCACCTACAACAAAGTGTCGCAATTCAATGCGACACTGACTTGGAGGCGGAGGACGCTATAGAAGTGGAACCACGAAATCACCGAATCTTGATAGCAAGGTCTCGCTACATAACAACGACTAGGAAGAAGGCAGCAAAGCTCCCGATGAAAAGTGTCTCCGAGGTAAACCCTTACCGAGTTGAAAGGAGCGTAAAACGGAAGTGCGTGGGTGTCGACGACGAAACGCCCGCGCAACCCGAATCATCGGAGCTCACCACGCTGGAAGAAGAAATTAAACAACTAAACCTCACGCTGGACACCGTGGAAGCCAACGAAAAATGAAACGGAGTCGACGCATGGAAAAAGAATATAACACAACCAACTGCTGTACTGAACGAGTCTGTGGAGCAAAATGAAAACCAAGCGCCTAGCGAAAACGTGGGGGCAATCATGAACACCCTCCAAGAAATCAGCATTGATTCTATTAAGCTTGTAGAAATAAGTGAGGCAGCTCCAAAAACATCTAAAAACAGAAACGCCAGTACCGTACCGTGAATTGAATTTTTCAGCTAACGCATTTGCAACGTGCACTGCATCAATTTTGGGAAGGGGTATTGCATCAGAAAATTTGGAAAAATTATCTTGAATAGTGAGGATATATTTATTGCCTCGAACAGTTTTTGGTAACGGCCCAACGATATCGATCTGACCCTTTTCGAATGGTTCTTTTGTCATATCGGTAATTTGCAAAGGTTGACGTGTTTTCATACGAATTAATTCATTCAATTGGCAACTCTTACAAAGTCTTAGGTGATTTTGTATGCCTATCTTTATTTAACGAGGGATGTCCAGAAAGTAAGAGTACTTGATTCTTCTAATTAAAAAACAAATGTATTTGAAAAAATTATAGGGTCTTGTTCATCTACATGTCAACTATTTTCCCACGTAGTCGCCTTCCCGTTCTATGCAAGTAGTGAGCGGTAGCACAAATTTTTTGGTGCCCTCTTTGAAGAAGTTTGCCGCCACCGCCTACCCCCATTTCAGGACCTCTGTTTTCACCTCCATATCGATGGAAAATGTTTTCACACCCACGTGAGTCTTCAGGTAGATGAACAGGTGGTAATCTGAAGGCGCCAAGTCAGGGGAATAAGCTGGATGGTTAAAAACATCCCAACCGAATGAATCCAAAAGTGCCTTGGTGGCTAAGGCTGTGTGCGGTCGAGCGTTGTTATGCAACAAGCTCACTCTCTTCGTCAACATTTCCCTCCGCTTGTTTCGAGTCGCACTCTTGAGTTTTTTTAGGGTCTCGCAGTATCTTTCTGCGTTGATGGTCTTCTCCTGCGGCAGAAAGTCGATCAAAATGATTTCTTTTCGGTCCCAAAATACAGAAGCCATGATTTTTTTCTTAGAATTAAAGTTTTGAATTTTTTGGCGGATGGGGAACTGGTTATGAACATTTGTTCTGCCTTCTTCAAATTCCCGACACCACTCAAAAACTTTCGCTCAATTCATAACACCTTCACCATAAACAGCTTAGATTCATTGGAAAACTTCTGTAGGTGCTTGCCCTTCCGCGTGAAGGAACTGGATGATACTGCGCATTCCCTTGTGTGTGTCCCTACAGTTGTACTCGTGAAACTCTTTTTTTATCGCGGTCGGATTTTAGTGAGATAACTACTTCGCCAGACCAAATTTTGATGCGGATTCCACTTTTTGCGGAATTTTGTCTCAGTATTTGTTCAGCTGTGGACCAAGGAAGATCGCTGAGGTCATTTTCTTTCTTTGCTGTTTTTACACAGCCGACTTTCAATGTTTCCATGGCCGTTTTCAAAGCCCGGATTGTCTCGCCAAGGGCGAGTTTTTGACCCATAAAATTATTTTCTACTATAATTTTATGCTTTATCAATTCCTGACTGATAGGAAAACTTAAGATACAATCCTCTAAAATAAAATGGACTATATGTTCCTTTTCAATAGGGATTTTGTCTCTTATATGCATCAAACATGCGTCTATGACAACAAGCACTGGTTCATACATTGGGACTTCACTGCCGTCTACCGAATCTGTATTTCTCATTTCGCATTTCGAGAGTACGCTACCTTCTTCGGAACGAGAGGCGAGGTATAACGCCACGTCTTTCATGCAGGATGAACCTCGTCTTCCTTGCGTGGTAAAAACCGCGTCTTCGTTGCGAGAGAAGCCTCGACTTCCACTCACGGTGCTCTCATCCCTCTCCCCACTCGGAGTCAGCTGCGAAATGGTACACAATTTGCTCACCGTATCTTTTGGGGTCCCTAAATCTGAAAAAGCCACCAGGGATTAGGGAAGATCCCTAGTATCCAGTGCAGTGGTAGCACAATTAACTTGCGCGGATCTACGGAATAACAATTCGCTTTTCAGGGGTGCAGAACACTTTGGGTTATTTTTATACGAACGTTTCTTTACGTTCTCTCCGGGACTTGAGTACCGTTTCCCCCCAGCTTGTTGGCCTTTTGATGGTGGTGGTGCACGCGCCGTTACGAGGGATTTCTAGACAACACGTCAGCATTCAAATTTATTCTACCTGGCTTATACGCTATGTCATAGTCGTACGAGCTTAATTTTATTCTCCAACGTGCCAGTCTAGAAACCGGGTCTTTCAAACTATGTAACCACACAAACGGTCGATGGTCCTTCAATAAAATCAATTTTCGACCATACAATTAGGGTCTAAAATGCTGTACCACAAAAACAATTGCCAACAATTCCTTCTCAGTAGTTGAATAGTTTACTTCTCCATTATTCAAACAACGAGAAGCAGATGAGAGAGGTAAATCCTTTTCAACTTTCTCTCGAATCAAAACGACGTCTAATGCATAATTTGATGCAACGATTGTTACTAAATTTTTTTTGTAAAATCTGGGTATTGCAAAACTGGTTCAGTACAAATTATGTCTCTTAAACTTTTAAAAGCTACTTGTTGAGTCGAGGTCCAGTTTAAGGGAACGTTTCTCTTTGTAGGTTCAGTTGAAGGTTTTGCTATCTTTGCAAAGTCTATAATCAACCTGCGATGATATCTGATCAATCAGTCCTGCAACAAATTTGCATTAAAAAGCATACCGCCTATACAAACGAATAGTTCTTTCTCCTGTCAATCGATCAATACTTGGTCCACAACACGATGAAATGTGGCAGGGGCATTTTTCAATCCAAACGGCATACGAGGAAACCATCCTCCATCTCTTATTACCTTGTGTATCGGCATTTTTCGGCACAATCCATTAGGGACAATTGTAGAAGGAATTTGAGGCTTGGACAATACCGTTAGCGAGTAGGTGAGCAGGTGTCACCAGGAAGGTGAAATTGGTACAGGTAGGGACTCAAGGTTTCGAGAAGACTTTCCTATTCGGACTTGCTCATCCCTTCGAGGTTCAATATTTGGAGAAGGAGAGCGAGGCGCCTTGCTTTTTCTTTCTGTTCTTCAAGACAATCAGGTGAGTGCACGCCGGTGCGGCACCGAAGGGAAGCAGCTGAGCACTCTTCTAGCTTAGCGGGGGGTACATTCAGCTTTACGACGCTAGCTGTTGTGTTTATGGTGAAACACCTGACGGTTCCCTGAATTTTGTCGACGAGAGATTCCCCAATAAATATCCCTGGGCCTGCTGGAATTTTATGCAGATATCCATGTTCTATATCTGTTTCTTCTACAGGAAATTCGATTGATTCTCTACTTCGTGCTGGTAAATGGAAGATGGTATTTCTGGTTTTTGACAATAAACTACTTTCTAATTTTTAATCATACCCTGCGTAAGTTAGGGTAGCATTTTGCATTTCTAAGAATGGTATTCCTGCAATTTCATTCAGATTTATTAATATGTCTAAAGAGACAATTGGAAATTTTGATTTAATGCCTTTTTTCATTAATGTAATTCCTCCTATAGTCGGAATCATTTCAGGTCCTATACCTAATAGGTGGTAAGTTACATTTTTTCTTATTCTTGCCTTAGAATCAATATGATTTTCTCCAATTAAATTTAGGTCACAACCTGTGTCCATCATAAAAATGGCTGATTCTTTTGAAAAGGCCAAGTTATCTCATCTTATTGCGAGATTTCGCCTTGCGTGGGGGTCATTTTTGATACTGAGGCCAACGCGTTTGTGGGGCTCTGGGTCAGTGGAAGGGTTGGTTGAGCCCTATCTAGATTCTCTCCTCGGGAGTTTGAAGATTTATTGGTAGCAAGTTTGGATCGTTTGACACCTCTTTGTTGTTCACTTTCGTGTTTTTCTTTTAATCTACACTCAGAAATGTTATGATTTGAATAGGAATAATAAGCGCTACCACCATTACTTTTATTACATTTATCACAATTATTATCATCATACGGCCTATTGTTTTTAGGACAATTATATTCAAAATGTCCAAATTCGTGGCATCCAAAGCATTCAATTTGTGACAGTGATTGTCCGCGATTTGATCCAGGGTGTTCGTTATTGTTGCGGATATGGGCGACTCTTTCAAATGAGGCACTCTCATATTCTGAACTTTCTCTCCAGCTTTCGTATTCCATATCGGCTACTACGGCTAGTTCTATTGCTTCTTCCAACGATACGGAATTTTTATCTTCAATAAAAGAAAGAGTTTCTCTGTCTAATCCTCGCATGAAACTTTTAGTAGCTGTTTCGCGATATCCTTGTCCACGTTCTGTGCCCTTATTTCCAGGATGACCTGCGCAAAGATTTTATCTAATATTTCGATTACGCGGCTTCCGTACGCTATAACGTTTTCGCCCTTATTCCTAGTTATTGTCGATAGGTCATGAGTGAGTTGAGCGGAGTCAGCTCGCGGAGAATAAAGGCGATTCAAAGTTTGTAATAAATCGTCGAGGCTCAAATCTACGTTATTTTGAATATGACGTCGCGCGTCGCCGGTTATTTTGGTTCGCACCAGCACTACAGAATAATTCATTTCACTTGACTCAATGCCGGTCACGGCTGCTCGACATTGATTCGCAAACATAATTACTGAAATATTAGTACCATTGAATTCAGACAGAACATCGCGAGCAAGACTTAATCCGTCTTGTCTGTGAGAATATGAATTATTTTGTGTACCAGTATTTCCCTCTTATGAATGTTGTGACAAGTTTTCGAATTTTAAACTATCTATATTTGGTTGTTTTGCTCGTTTCCCTGATCGAGGGGTGTTTTATTACCCAGGTTCGCTTCGTTGACACTCATCGCAAAATTTTTGGTCACGCTCGATCAAACAAAAACTTACGAACTAAACTAACTACTCAAATGTGCAGTTGTGAGCGTGACTCGTTATTCGAAATAATAGGTTTATTAGTAGTTGCAGACTTGCACAATAAGGCGAAGTTCTCAGCTGATGAACGATGAACGGCATCCTCGTCATTCTCGTGGTCCTCGCGGTCCTCAGCTACGTATCGATGTTGCTTGGGCCCCCGCCCAATTAGTCAATGGATTAATTCCTTGAATGACTCCTTGATCTCCTTTAAATTTGGTTGATGATCGTTCAGCTTCCATAACAAAATGGTGATAATGATTGGGTGAGATTCAGGCTCTGATCACTCATATAAGCGACGCTCAAGTATTATAAGTCTGATCCCACTCGGAGTATACGCTAGAAGGCGCAGAGTTGCTTCTCCTGCCCACACCCCGCAAACCCATAACCCCAAGCAACTCGAGAACTGCCATGCTTGTTGTTGTTGCCGGTAATCAGCCGTTTGAAAGCTTGCTTTGAGGTTATGTTAATGTGGTTAAAATTAAAATGCAAATTAACTGTGTATACCGTGCGTGATATTGTGCGTTGAAAATGAAGCCAAAACCTGTGCCGAGTGATAAACAGAGATCTTCTGTGTTGTATTGCAAGTCGAATCGTTTCTCAATGTTTCACCGGTATCTGAGGGACGAAAGTGCTTGTTTGACGTGGATGAATCTCAGGGGCAATCCTCGAATTCTTGAATTAAGATATAGACAGATTTGTGAGAATCGGTAGGTGATCTGTTGTTACGATTTTAAACCCGATGACTATGCGTGTGGTGTGCAAAGAAAGCTGAGACCAGGAGCAGTACCTTCCTTGATGTTGCCTAAAGGGAATAAAAATGTCGTCCCGCCTCAGCCTAAGGAAGCTACTGATCCAATAAGAATTGATTCAACAGATGGCAAGGTCAATTCTTCAGCTCCAGTTAATGCGACTCCACCACAAAGTGAGTTTTCTCCTATTACTTTCAGAAATTGGATCTCAGAAACGCCAGACAGTAGATTCTGCAGAAAAAGTACACTGGTTGTAGGTACGGAGTGGAACAATTCATTTTGCACTGCTACACACAAAATTCGGAAAGAAAAATGTTCGAGAAAAGAACTGTTCCCTGAGAGGAGTAGCTTTTCCTCTGAAGGAAGTAAGAATGTTGTTTCTAAGTTTCCTGAGAGTTCGTAGAATCGAGTTCAATTTGAAACTAAATATACTAAAGATATTTAAAAAAAAAACAGTTTCGTATAATGAATAACTCCTGAAAGAAAATTAAAATTTTTCAAGTTGTTGGCTACACTTTGCTAGTGAGATTTCCAGTATTCTCGAAAAATGTGCCTAACATCTATTCTGTGAATTTACAATGCTTAGGATTTCTCTGCTTCTTTTACAAAAGGATGCGCCAAAAAAAACTATGAATGATTAGAGTGATTGGTAATAACACTAAAAAGTTTCTTTATGGAATTCGGAACAAATTTCAAAAGGAAATTCAACAAATTTCTCATCATGGGGCAAGTCGATTAGAAATGTTCCACTTTTCACTTTTTGAAAATTTTGTGTGTATGGAAAAAAATTGTTTTCAAATTGTATTGGGCAAACTTTATGGAAGTTAATAATATTTCAATGAATGACGGAGAATTTAATTCTGTTAAATTGTACCGAAAGTTGTCAAAAAATGTTTTTCGTTTCTCATTTATTCATGCTATTTTTAATTAACTGATTGAACACGTACAAATTTTTCAATTGAAAAAAAATCTGTTTTTTACGGATCCATAAATTGTATTCTTCGTCATTTATTGAAATATTAAATTCCGACAATAACATTTTTTTATGACTTTTTTTATCTAAGGTTAATTGCTTCCATAAACTTTGCCAAATACGAATTGAAAACAATTTTTTTCCCATACACAAGAAATTAAAAATTGAAAAAAATTCAGACGACCTGCCCAATGGTGAGAAATTTTTGAAATTCTTTGAAAAATTTGTTTGTAATGCCACAAAGGAACCTTTTAGTGATATTACCAATGAATCTAATTATTTCGAGTTTTTGGGCCACCCTACTTTACAAGCATACGTAGAAAGTTAAAAATATTTGCGATTTTTGAACACTTGTTATAATTGTGTATAATATCTTCTGTTTCCATACATTTTCTTAAGGGAGTAATAATTGTTTATAACATTTCATTCTTACAGTTGAGAATTGGAGTTCGTGAAGCACATGTACCTTCAGACATTTTCACTGAATACATGAAAACAATTTGAAATGCTTAAAATTTTTCGTTACAACGCGTGTATTTACATGCAGGTACGCGCATCGAATGCGAAAAATAATTGAAAATTTGAAGACTGTGGAGTTTGGTAGGCATTTAGAAAAGTCAACCACTTTGCAAAGGAACTTTATGGCCATGATACTTCACAATTGTAATGAGCATGAGAATGCTCGTAGATAATCGCCGGATGAGAGGCTATCATGCCTGTCCATTAACAAAAGGTCGGCATCCGCATATCAGTACCTTAGCACCTTTTTGCCGCTTCCAAATCCACGAAGAGTCCGGCAGATTCTCACTTAGATATGCCCGGATTGTGGAGTAACCAAGATCATGAGGGACCGCCTGAAGAAAGCTGCCTATCGTAACACTTATGACGTTGAGAAGGTTTGCGTCTTGATGTGGGAAGATGTTTTTCTCAAGCTACACGTGCAGGATTGTGCTAAAAGGGATAAAGTGATTGGCGTTGAAGATTGGGGTACCAGCCGTACCTGTATGTACGCGGACCACGCTCTGGTCTTCATGCTGTGAGACATTAAATGCAGATGAAAGATTCCGCTGATCTACAATTTCTGTGCTGGCCGGGCAACTTTAGGACAATTATTTATCACTCTGCATCAAAGAGGTAGTTCGTGCTGTCACTGAAGCTGGCTTCAAAATCGCAGCGACGGTTTGTGACCAAGGCTACTCCAACATGAAGGCCATCAAATCCATACAATAGGTCACTAATAAGATTCGAGAGGAAAAGGGAATAGAGAAGTGTAAGATATCTTTCGTGCATGGAGTATTTCTTTACGTTTTTAAATCTGTAATTGGAATAATCACCATTTTCTTTCTCTAAAGATTGGACGGTCCTCATAGACGTAGTGGAGATTGTACCCTTGTACGATCCACCTCATTTATTAAAGTGTATTCGGAATAATCTCCTCACGAAGGACATCGGAATCGACTAAGATCGGCTGGGGTTATAGGACGAGGATCGCAAATTTGGATCGTGGAAGGATATTGTTAGCGCATACGAAGTTCACGTGTATTTGTCTCCCACAGAGTGAAACGTACCGGATTTTACAGACCAGCATGTGTATGCTGATAAAGTAGCGGAAATGCATGTGAAAATGATGATGCGGGTCTTCAGCAAAAAAATGGCATGCTTCGTGGAAATTTTTCCAAGGTCCGGAGGTGAGTTTAATTACTCTGATTTTGTACAGAATTGAGGAAATATATTCAGAGTTCTAGCAAATCGATTTTTTCATGATTTTTCAACGAAATATTGAATTTTTCACTAAAAAAAATATAAATTTTTCACAAAAAATGGAATTTTCAAATTTTCAGGTTGAGGAACTAATTTTCAACAAAAAAAAGAGTTTTCAACAAAATAGTAACATTTTCAAATGAATAGTTTAGTTTTTAACCATATAGTTCAATTTTCTACCAAAGTAGTTAAATTTTGTACAGAAGTAGTTGAATTTTGAACCAAAAATATGTATTTTCAACAAAAAAAGTTTATGTCAAACTAAATACTTCAATTTTTCACCAAATTTTTGTATTTCAAATGAAAAAGATGAAATTTAAACTAAGATGATAAATGTTCACAGAAAAAATTATCTTTTCAGAAAAGAGTTCAACATTCAACCAAGCAGTTGAATTTTCAAACAATATGTTCATTTTTTATCCAAAAAGATTACAGTTGTGCAAAAGAAAATGCTTCATCAGGAAAAGACATGCATTTTTCACTAAATACTTCAACTTTAAAGTGAAAAGATGACAAATTCGGGTTACTCACGTATTACGTAATTCTCACTTTCTCCAACACTGACCGGTGTTGAGTTTTCAATTTCAATTTTTATTTTATTTAGGATCCTTCCAGACTAGCATTGAAGAACATAGAATGGCAGCAAACGGGGTCAATACAGCCTTCATAATGCATCTCATAAATGCGATTGAGGATGGTTTTAATGGTGTCAGCTCCGGCGATGATCATGCGAAGCGAATTCCATGGTCTGACGACATGTATCACGACGCATTTTTCACGAGCGCTCGCAGACAATTGAAAAGCATGCGGTTTATAAATCCTGAAATTAAAAATCCTGTGAAAACGGATATTCCGTGCCTGCAAAATTTAATAGACACGTTATAGGGTCTTAAACTGTTATGGAAGAAATTAAAAGCACTTGGTTTCGACAGTTTCGCCACGCGAAATATTAACAGAAACTCATTTGAAAATTTCTTCGGCAATATTAGGAGCCATGATTTCAGGTCCAACAAGCCGACGTGCTTTCAATTTGAAGCGATATTCAAATCTCTAAAAACGAATCTTACTTTGAAGCACTCACCGGGCTGCAATTGCGAGGAAGACACTGGTGGAATTTTTCTTTCTGACTGGAAAAGTTTGCTGACAGACACAGACTACTTAATAGACGAGGGAAGAGAAGAAGAAAAATGCTTGAGAAAAGTCATATTCAAAGCCACTCTGGCGACATTATCAAGTCCTTGCAACAAAGTCTGCCTGAAATGAAATCATGCGGCGAGTGCTTGGTAGGTTTCAGCAAATCATCCTCTCTTCGATCCCGAAGCATTTGTTTTAGGGACATGAATTCGCGTGCCAAACGTCTTTTGGGTAGGATTCTCACTGCGGATATTTCGCACAAAAAACTTGCATTTAAATCCCCAGTGGACACAAAATTTGGCGACGTCTTTACGACATCGTTACGACATCTTTACGACAACTTTACGACATTCTATGTCCATGTCATTGAGGTGTCTTTACGATATCGTAAAGACGTCGTATGATCTGAGGATGTCTTTACGATATCGTAGAGACACCTTAACGACATGGACTAGGATGCCATAAGGTTGTCGTAAAGATGTCGTAACGATGTCGTAAAAACGTCGCCAAATTTTGTGCCCACTGGTTCTTTGTTCTCCATACAACGAAGGTAGAATCAGATGTAGCAAATAATTGTTCGAATCAATAGCACAAGACCCTAGTACTGAGTCAAATCGTGGATTTTTAATTGTGCTATAACTGTCATCGTTTTCTACGAACTAAAATTAATATTTGTGGACTCGTAATTGATAATCAAATGAGCTTACCTAGAGTGAAGTTCGATTATGATTAAATATGAAACCCTCGTTCGAGACGATCACACGAGGTAGTATCCTTCCTCGACGCTAGGTGTCACGAACGTTTAGAGACTAAAAAAAAATTTAATCTGCCTAGCGCGACCTTCATTGAGTTTAAAGTTCCGCAGAAATCGTAACTCACACATTTGGGGTTAAATTTGGAAATGAATAATTATTAGAGTGTGATGTAATCATCTCGAACGAGGGTTTTATATAAGCATATCCGGACTTCACTTCAGGTAAGTTCGTTGGATTATCAATTATAATCCAAACCCCGCTCTTCGAGATTACACAAGGTAGTTATTCAAAGCATGTCTAGTGGAATGCACTGTAATCTGTAAAATGATAGTTTCACTTTGTGCTAGAACATTTTTTATCCAGCGACCAATTATTCAAGACGAAACAGCTTTGTAGGGTTTTTTCATGATAATAATTAAGTTGATGACGATGCTTTTTTGTAGCTCTTAAGTACTGCTTTACAGTTCTTGCGACACATAATTGTGCCTTTCTATCGAAAAAGGGCAATCTCAAGACTGGTTGTTGTTTTTCCGGGCCTGATGTTTTAATGTTTTCTGTAATTCGTATTTCAATGCAATTACCGATTTCCACAATATTCTCAATTTTAATGAGGGAAAATGATTGAGCTCTATGAGCAGTCCTTAAAGCTAACAAAATAATAGTTTTCTCTGCCAATGAGGGACAACTGAAGTTCTACAAGTCTGATTTTGTTTGATTTTTTGTGAAACCCTCAAAGTAATTGAAAATGGGGGAAACGCATAAAAGAAGAAGCGCCTTCAAGAGACAGTAAAGGCATCCATTGCGAAAGACTCCGGATCTTTATGACATGAAATGAATAGATTACACTTTTTATTTATCTATTCATGAAGCAAACAAGTCAATTTCCGGAATGTCGAAAATGTCAGTAATCATTTGAAAAGCAGAATTCGCAAGTCCCCATTCTGTATCAAGGTTAATGATGCGTAATTGTCGATCTGCGTTCGTTTCATCGGAAGATGCTATGTATAGTAAGATGCAGAAAGTTAAAATTTTCTTTTCTCGGCCCATTGCCAAATTTTTCTAGTGAGCCGATTGAAACCTGGAAATTGAACTTCGCTCATTTCATTAATGTAAGATATTGCTGTTGAGTTATTAATCCTTAAGAGAATCTGACAATCTGATCATTCTGAAGCAATGGCTATTAATGCTAAATAAACGGCTGTCAACTCTAAAAAAATTATGCTGCACAATCTTCCTCTTTCATTCCAAAATCCATTAATGCCTTTACCTTGACAGTGAGCGCCCCAACCTGTTTTTGAAGCATCAGTGTATATTGTGATATGGAAAGAACTATTTCAAATTAGATTGAATGTTTTCATTAAACAACTGTTCCATCACGAGAGATCAGAAACTACATCCCCAGTGATATGAAACACTGAATCGTAATTTTCATTATTTAGGAAAAAGGCAACATTTTTCGCCCTCTCAAGATCTTTTGTGTAAAGCCACCCATATGCTACTGCTGAGCAGGCAGCCACTAAAGATCCTACAAAACTTGCGAATTCTCTGATAGAAACTGATGGTTCATTTAGAAAAAGTTGAATCAATGATATACGTTTTTGTCTTTTTTCTGTTGGTAAAGAAACTCTAAATTCTGATACTGAATGGCATATTATTGCAAAATATAGAGAAATTCTAAATAAACTACTTTTGTCTGGTCCACTCACACGGAGGTACACAGAAATGTGAATATTTATGAGAATGAATCACATTTAAAAGATCACTGCTTGTTAGTGCATAATGAAATATGAATCCGAAAATTATTTTTTATAAGATACGTACGTATACAAAAATATACTTATAGTATTTACGTTTTGAATAGCGTTGTTAAACGAATCTCTTTGGAATGTAATTAATTCTCACAAATATCAAAATTTTAATATGCTTTCATATAAGTGATCCAAAATTAGTCAATTATTTACAGTTTCCCTACTTTCTCCAATTTTTTTTTCAACTTATTTAGTTTTTTATGTTAATTATCTGAAAACTATCTGGAAGTAATGTGACGCCATCGATTATCTTATCTTAGGGATCGGAGTATACGCTAGATGGCGTCTATGGTCCTTCATTTAGAAAGCATTAAATGTCAACAGCCTAGCGAGATTCTTGATTCCCTGCCACGGGATCAAATTAAATCATTGGTAGATCTTCTCTGTCTTTTTCTGGCGTAAGATTCGGGGCAAACCCGTGGCTCAAAAATCCCTGAAAAGATTCAAGCTCATCTGTAGTTAGTTAGACCTAGATAAGAACTAACAAAACTAATTTTTCTGTCAGTAATTGATTATATTTCTTTTTTTTCAGACAATATATTCGCAGAGGAAAGTGTTCTTCCGGTGATGAAAATCCAAGGGATCCAAAGTTCCTGGTTGCCCGCCTGGTCTCGGTTTCCGTGAGTGCAGACAGGCGCGGACAAGCGGGGATACGTCGGTCTCTTCTCGAGGCATTGAATGATTTCTCTGAATGGGTTGGTAGCCTGATTTTGAAATTTTTTAATGAAATTTCTTCGCAAAGCTAAGGAAATCAATTTCTACGCTTATTTATTTTCAGGAACAGCAAATCACACTGCTGTCACCAAAATATGTGACGTCCCAACTGGGTGGTCTATGATAATTTAATAATTCTCGGCTGAGAATGCAAGTCGGTAAGAGGGAAAACTTAGTTGCCTCAAGCGCGGCAGATCCCAATCCGTGTGGATTCCTGTTCAAAATTATTTTATTTGTGGTACGCTGCTCAATTTCAACATAAATATGTTCTACTGTAAATAATATTTGTAGGAAAAAGGTCGATACAATATATGCACTGAGTATTTTCACATATGAGGACACTTGATTTATTTTTTCTTGTAAACACTAGTTTCGAAGAGTTCATTTCACTGAGTAACAGCTCACTATCGATTCAATCGAGTCACGCACTCACAATGTTTTTACGCGACGAACCGTTTTTCTATTTAGCGATCAATTATTTGCCTTGTTCACGAGTTCGATTCTAACACAACAACATGTAGGTAATTGATTTGAACGCGTCACAATAATACTAAGTTGTTAAATCAAAAAATCAGAATTAAAACTCAAAGTGCTTAGCGAAAAGGTGTGCTGAGATCTAGAAATCGATATATCCGAGAGTAATATAGATCTGCTCTGAATCGGCGCGAAAGTGGGTTTTATATGATTAAACAACGCCTAAAAAAGAGGGGATAACCTATCATTGTTCTTGTACTAATCCCACTCAAAACCTGTTTCCGATAAGTTGTATATGATAGGGAAAAATGTTCTAAGAAGGAAGAGTTTTCCTCGAAAAAACATAAAAACCTGACTTGGGTTAGGCCTTGTAAAAGATTTTTAAAGATCAAATTTCAGGGGTCGACTCTGAAGGTCAGTTTTTTGTCACGGTGTTCGGCCTTGAGATGCTAATTGATCCGAACGAAAATCGTGGCGTTGCTTGAGCCATAAATCATGAAACATGAGAATCGGGGTATTTGACGCCTCGTCTTTATGGTGTTGACTATATGTGTTTTTGCAGACAGTGGGATTTTTTTGTGTTAAGGTTTTGGAGACTTAGCGTTCAGTGATTGTTCAGGATTGCATGTCTTTCGTAGGAATTCAGATTCTTCCTACATTTTCATTTCCGGTCAAAGGGTTTTATATACTTGCTGTAGGGACTTTTATGGCTACATAAGAAATTTCTATGAAGTCAGAAGTGGCCTTGAAACCCAAGGCTTCATGATTTCTGAATTTCTCTTTCTGTTTTCTTTCCTAATTTGCGTTTATTCATTCGGGTTATTCTTAGTATTTTCGCAATTCTACGTTCGTTCCGCTATTTTGTAATTTTCCCTCATGAAAGATTCAAGTTTTGTTTCCTGTTCTAAGGAATCAGTTTCCTTTCGGATATTTGGGTTTTGAGCTTTATTGGTGGTTGCGATTCTTCGTAATTTAATTCGAATCCGGCGCTTGTTGTGTTTCAAATTATATCGGAAACACGGGTTCCTACATGTCTTGTCCATCTGCGTTTGGGTCCACTAGATGGCGTAAAAGTTAATCGAGTAGGCATAGCCCTACGTCACATCATATATGTCAGTGAAAATTTACTGCACTGAAGTGAGAATGTATTGCCTCCGCATGTCCGTCCAGCACTGCCATTTGTCGCCAGTGAATTCAAGAACACAACCCATCGAAGTGAGGTTTTAGGATGCAGCCCAGGTGAGGCAGCGCATGCGCGTTGCACTATGTTTTTTCCACATAAGGCATTTCATGTTCCAATATGGCGATATCCAAGATGGCCATTTGCATGAACATTGGCATCAAAACGCATGGGACGAAATTTATTTCTTGAATCTCTTCGTAGTCAATAATGTCTCACTATAATTATCGTAAGGAGTCTTTTAGATTTTGGTTTCAGTCAAGTTGGGCGGAAGAGGACGTGGAATGTCTAGAGAGCTGCAGGCGTGAACCACACTCTATAGTTCGGCGACTGTCATATGCAGTGCAGCGGTTACTGCGAAGGGTGATGCAGGCTGATTAGCACCATGAGAATTAGCGAAATTCTGTGCTGAACAGGGACGTTGTGCGACTGGAATGTTTGCTAGGTCAGGTCCATGGCTTCATCCTGGCCTGGGCTCGGTAGTCTGTAGTGGAATCCGCCGTGGATTAATAACTACCTGTTCTACAGGTGGGAAGTTTCGTTCGATCAATGGCCGTGAGCTCGGTGTCCATAAGGAGGGAGAGAGAGATTGCGCTGGCAAGGACTAGGCGAGCGAGATGAGGATTCATATTGCGGGAACGGTGAGCGGGCTTCGGCGCGATCTATTCCGTTTTATGAATTTTGATTGGGTGCCACCGAGTTTTCTTGTTGCTGCTCGGAAATAGAATTTTGTCGCGTGGCCATTGTGCGTGTGGGTGGTCTACTGCGGCCGCGAGTAGGCGCGGTAGGTGAGTGGAGCATGATCATCAGTGCGAAATGGTGCTACCTGGCTACCTAGAAATTTAGTCGGTGCGGCGCCTCGCTTGGTCTTCTAGCTCCGATGGGGTTGGTAACGCGTGATTCGGTGAAAAGATAAACTTGACCACGGAGAGACGGGTAGGTATTCTTCGGGGCGGTCTGAGAGTTGATAAGAGTAGGATAACCGCGTGACTTAGTCCCAAACCAGGTGAAGGATATATAAAATAGATCAGAATAAAATTTGCAGTTAGAGGTAGCCAAAAACCCCCTTACTAGAATTATAAAAATAAATAAAATGCAAATCTCAGTCGTATTTAAACCTCCTACTAGATACATAAAATCAATAAAATTGCGAAGTCTTAGCTAGAGGTATTTGAACCACCTACAGAGCATGAAAATCAATGAAATACCTACGTCCCAGTTAGAAGTATTCAAACCTCCTTACTGGACGTAATCAGAGTAATATAGCACGAAAATGTCGCAGTGACACGGAATATGGTACGACATATATGTATGGTGCACGGAGAAAATCTGATCGGTAATCATTGGCGAAAGTTGTGGTGAAATTGGGATATAGTGGCGTTCCGGTAAATTTTCACATACAGTAATGTAAAATGAATTACACGAAAATCTAACGAGCTGCAAAGGGATTTATAAAAAATAATAGGTATATTTTCCTGAAAGCATAGGAGAAAGTATTTTGTGTTGAATTAATTCATACTTCTAGAAAACTTTACATGTACTTGACTATTGTAGCTAGTTTCTTGAGCTCCGAAGTA
>JAUMHM010089187.1:0-27702 GCA_032362435.1 Melikaiella ostensackeni
TTAATGATGGTAGCAAATATGATAAAAATGGTAACCCTAAGGATTGGTGGCCTCCAGAAACAAGAAAAAAATTTCTTCAGAAAGCTGCTTGCATTAATCAACAATACGGAAATTATACTGTTAAAGACGGCGGTGTTAAAGTATGTATACGTACAATTCTTAAAAAAATATTTTGGTACATTTAGCTTCAACTGGAACTTTGAAAACCCAATTTTATACTTTTGTCCATTCATCCTATTCTTCTTCTTGTAGAATTTTACCAAAGTTCGAGAGTTGCCTACAGCGGCCAAAATAATAATAAAATTAAAACGCTCTGTATCCTTAAAATCCTTTTACAGTCCTTCAAATCTCATACAATTCCTCAGTATCTCTTGATATATTATATAATTCCTTCAAATCTTTACAATTACTTGTAATTTCATAAAATTTCTTGTAAACCTAATGAAATTCCATGAGATGAGATGATATTTCCTGAAATCCTTTAAAAACGCATCAAGATGTTTATAAATCCTTTAAAATCGTTAGAATCCTTCGAAATTACTTGCAATTTTTTCAATGTCTTGAAAATTTCGCGGAATCTCTTAAGATACTATAAGGCATTTATGATCCCTTAGATCCGCTCGAATTATTAAAAAATAATGAAAATTCCTTCGAATCTTAAGAAATACCCTAAAATCTTTATATCCCTTTAAATTATTATTACTAATTTCAATTAAGAGTCACTATAGCATGATAGGCTCCAGCTAATGGTGACATAAATGATGCAAAAGATATCTTCCGGGACTCGTTAAATGATATTCTAGGCACTTGTGATCCTGATGGACGAATCATTTTACTCAATGATATGATATTCCAAATCACTTGAAATCTATTACAATTCCCCTAAATCTTTTTAATCTTTTTAAAATTCCTTGGAATCATTCAAAATACTCTCAAATATTTCATATCGTTTAAAGTCCCTTGAAATTGTTGAAATCCAGTGGAAAATTCTTAGAAGTCTTTCAAAATTACCTACAATATTTGACATTTTTGAAATTTCTTGAAAATTTTTTTTATCTCTTGTTCATTCCTGAGTATCTTTAAAAATACCTTAGAATATTTCAAACCATTTGAAACCTTTAGAAATCAAATCAGATTTTGAACGGTTCTGAAAATTCCTTTGTATCTTTAAGGATACCCAAAAATCTTAAGAGTCCTCTAAATTCCCTTCAAATTATTGGAATCTACGGAAAATTCCTTGAAATTTTTTGGAATCTTTTGAAACCCCTTGAAGTTTTTTAAACCTCTTGAAAATTCTTTGGAATCTTTAAAAGCCTTCAAATATTTCAAATCCTTTAAGACATTTTGAAGTCCCTTGACATTTTTCAAGGCACTTTAAAATTCCTTCATATCTTGAAAAATACCCTGAAATCTTTAAAATTCTTTGAAGTGCCTGCAAATTAATTAATTCGAGTAAAAAATCCTTGGATTTTTTTATAATACTCTACAATGTCTCAAATCCTTTGAAATCACTCGAGATCACTCAACGTTTTCTAAAGCTCTTGAAGATCCCTTGGAATCTGCATGAATGACCTAAAATCTCTGAAATCCCTTAAAATAATTGAAAATTCTTCGAAATTTCTTAAAATCCCCAATATTTTAAATAATTTAGAATCCCTTCAGATTATTGAAATCCATTCAAAATTCTCTGAAATCTTTCAGAATACCGTAAAATATTTTAAACCTTTTAAAATACCCTGAAATATTTCAAGTACTTTGAAGTCTTTTGAAACCCCTTGAATTTCTTAAAGCATTCAAAAACTTCCTAAACGTTTTGAACATTCCTTAAAACATTAAAAATCTTCTGAAATCTCTTCAAATTAATAAAATCTGATGAAAGTTTCTTCGAATCTATTAGAATATCCTACAATATTAAAAAATTATTGAAGTCTTTGGAAATGCCCTGGAATATTGAAATTCTCTTCAAAACTTTCAAATCCTATGAAATTTCTCAGTTCCCGTGAATAAATTAATTCTGTTCCATTAAAATATTTTAAAATACCGTGAAATTACATAAAATCTGATGAAATTTCTTGAAGTACCTTGAAATATTTGAAGTCCTATGAACCCTTATGATATACTGGCAAATTTGAATAAAATAACTGATTGAGAGCCTTAAAATCCTTTAGAATTATTGTGATGTTTAAGAATCTTATAAATCCCTCATGAAATAGATCGAAATCCTTAAAAATTTAATTCAATTCTTTGAAGACGCATAAAATATTTATAAATGTATTATATCTATTGGAATCCCTTAAAAATGCCCTGAAATTCCATAGAAATCCTTTGAATTTGGTGTGGTCCCTTGAAAGCATTCAAAATAGTCTGAAACCTTTTGAATCTTATACAATCCTTTGAAATCCTCATGAAGTTTAAAATTCTTTGCAGTCCCATAGCGCTTAAAAATTTTGATCATTTCTCCAAATAATTAAAATCTTTAGGAATCCTATATGAATCACCTTGAAATCTGTTCAAATCCTTAGTACTACTTTTGAATTTCTTGAAATCTATTACAAACCTTTGAAATCCCTGAAAAATGTTAGATCTTTTAAAGCTTTTTAAACTTTTTCAAAAAATTGCATAGAACTTGCATAAAACTTGCTAAAATTGCTAAAATTGCTAAAAATGCTAAAATTGCTATTAGAGCCGGTACGCAAGACATTACCGGGCCGGTTGGTGAATCCCTATCCGCTACTCTGAACTTGCAGATAACAGATTTATTAATACTATGAATGGCAAAATTAATTCTTTTTCATGACGATTTGATGAATTACAATAACAAATATTTAACAATTTTCAGTTGAATGATACCCAAACGGAAGAGAGAAACATTGTAGACAACGAAGGCGTAAAATTGTCGTACTTAGCCTACCAAGATTGGGTGAGGTGTTACGGCCCCGAACCCACATTGCCTGGATTAAACTATACACAATCACAGCTTTTTTGGATTCAAACAGCTATCACACAATGTGCCAAATACTCTCCAGAATATCTAGAAAATTTCCAGTTGAACAAGCAATTTGTCAACGAATTCAATTTTCCATCAGAATTCAGAGTCACAGGTGTATTTGCTAACAGACCAGAGTTTGCAAGAGACTTTAATTGTCCCGTGGGTTCCAAAATGAATCCAGTTGAGAAGTGTTCCGTATGGTGAAACTTAAAAAACACATTGTCAAATAATAGAACCGTATGGTCGAACTTGAGTCCGCTGTACTATACACGGGTTTGGCTGCGATTTTCCTTGTGTACTACAAGAATTATGTAGGTGAATACTAGTACAGAGATTTAAAAGTCGGGCGCAGCCGCTAAAATGTAAAATTAGTAAAATGTGTAAAATATTTCACTTTAATGTCAATACATCAATATACTATTTTAAATAAGCTGCCATTGTGAACATTAAAAAACAAACAATTTTCTACTGAAATATCTGAAAAATTGTTGAGTTTTTTTCTTGATATTGTGGACGTTTTAGACTTAAATACAATAAATATGTATATTAGCAAATTTTCTAAATAAATTTGACATTAATATAAAACATTAAGCCATCTGTTAAATATTTTGATTACCAAATATTATTAAGGATTTCCCACTTTTGCAATATTTTTTAAATTCTTGGCTATAGATCTTACTTTAAATCTCAGTAGTACAAGGTACTCTGCTCTAATTTTATCACACCTCTGCAATCTTGTGAATCGATTAACAGTCAATATATGTCAAGGAAGAGTTTATTTTATTTGAATGACTATCTAGGTTTTTGAAAAATTTGAATTGAAGATATACATAACATATATTGAATACATTCTTTTAACGGAAATAATGTAAGGTGAAATAGATTAATTGCGTAAACAATTCTTGTTTTTCCATTTTAGAGCTATAACTTGTAAATACGTCATGTTGGTGAAGGTGACTTAGCCTATTTACAAGTTTCACAATATTTCATATTTTTTGTTTCAATAAAGCTGAGAATGTTACACAATCGCGTTCTATCATTAAATTAATTATATTAAACTATAATTGAGGCTAAGCGAATAATTAACTTTCTACTAGACTTTAGTTTTTCAGTTTTCTCACTCAGTTAGTAGAATTACACTAGTTATTAGTATAATTTTTTTGAACTTAGATTTAGAGCATGATTATATATTGCAATTTTAGCTTTATTCGTTACATTTTTACTTTTGGTGAAAGCTCGTATACTGCCGATAATCTTTCTACCCTCGTTACGTCTAGATATCTTTGCATCTGTCTTAACGTCGGCAGTAAATAAACTCCCCAAATATACAAAATCATCAACTTTTTGTATCCTTTTTTCGTTTAAAGCAATTTTGCATACTGTTTTTTCACCCCTTCTTTTAAATTCAATACTTTTTGTTCTGTTTACGTTAATTTTTAAGGCCATACTCTTCATGCTGATATCCAAACTGTTCAACATTCTCTGCAAATCATTGACTGATTCGACAGTAACAATCTTATCATCTGCAAGCGCCAGTTCACGCACTCTCGAGATCAACACCTTCTTCGTCTAAGAAAGATATTCTTAGACATATTTCCGTGTATAGATAAAATGGCCAGGAGAAAATAACGCAACCTCGCCTAATGCCCCGGCTAATATCAAACCAATTGCTCATATGTCAATATACCGTTACTCCCTCCTCACTACCAGTATGTATATAATGCCTTTATTGCTCTTAAAAGCAAACTACTCACTTTATACTTTTTGAGAATTTCCTATAGTTGAGTTCTAACGGCCTTATCGAAAGCTTTTCCGAGATCAACAAATGCATGAGAAACTTTTTTGTTCACTGTCAAACATTTTTCTATGATCTGCCTCAAGCTAAGTATCTGTCCACACATGATCTTTCTGGCATCAATCCACATTGGACTTCGCAGAACCTTTCTCTTGTTATTCCCATGACCTTATCAATAAGAATTTTGGTAAATATTCTGCCCACGGCACTTAGTAAGCAGATAGCTCTGTGATCAGTACAGTCACCTCTGTCACACTCGCCATTGTAAAGTGAAACGATAAATGTCTTTGTCCGATCATTTGAAGGTATACCGTTCTCAGCACACATACTATATTCAACAATTCGCTAAGGCACACAAGCAAATGTTCGTCACCGCATTTAGTATTTTAGCGGTAATACCATCTATACCAGCAGTATTACGATTCTTGAGGTTCTTTGTTGCGGACATAATGTCGAGGATGTTGGTTTCTGTTTCCCCACTCACAACGGGATTGCCTAACGTAAACTTCTCTTTTTCACAGTTGTTGTGCTCCACAGCTTGACTTCCAAATAATTTCTTCAAAGAATTACCTACACTGTCTTCCACGTTGTCCGTATCCCACACTATTTCACCATTAACTTTCCTAATTCCGAAGAAGTCGGTGCTACGACTTCCTTCCTTACCAGTGCCCTTTATGACGATTCGAATATTCTCTCAGCTTGCCGCCTTCTTGAACTTCTAATTTCTGCGAAATCTCTACCTTAAGTCAAGTTTGCTTTGCTATCAATTTTTTTTCTCCTCCATCCTTGAGCTGGACTCATTTTTCAAACTATGAGGTAGTAATCCGCTCTACCTTTAGAAACTCTCATCAGTCTTATATCTCTCACTAGACCTCTCAGTCTCTAATCCGTTACATCAATGTCAATCATACTGTGACTTTCGCCCCTACACCAAGTATATGTGCGGATCATTTTATGTCTGAACCAAGTATTTGTAATAGACAAGCCTTTTCCTTAGCAGAGCTCAAAAACTTCTCGCCGTTACCGTTCATTTTTGTGTATAGGAAATAAACAAGTACCTTGTCAGTACCTTCGCATTGCAAACCAACCCAGCTATTTATATCAACGATTAAAATGATTCTTTCATCAGGACCGCAAGTTCCTAGAATATCATTAAACGAGTCCCAGAAGATTTCTTTTGTATCACTAATGTCACCATCAACTAGAGCCTAGCATGCTGTAATGACTAGCCTTCTGAATGTCACTTTCATTCGAACCCATCATAATCTAGGAGATACACATTCATACGTTCTGACATGCTGTTTTGCTTTCCTATTCATAATCAGACCGACTTCTTGGCTACCATATTGGGCATTATCTACTCCTGAACGAAGTTTAAGTCTATGTTCTATTTTTCTTATCTCACATCCGCTTTTTTCGTTTCAGGTACACATGTAATATCAATCTTCCTTACACGCATTGCATCCCGCAGGTCCCCTTTCATAAGATGATTTACACCTCTAGCGATTGTGTAACATCTTCGCTTTATTGAAATAATGACAAGGTGATATTGTGAAACTTGTGGATAGACAGCGTAACCTTAATCAACATAGCATATACACAAGAAATATTGTTTGAAAATGGAAGAATTAGAATTTTTTAATGAATAGTTGTATTAAATCTTGCCTCCACTGTGCTGTATGGTACCTGTAAAAAGGAAGAGAAGGATAGGAGTAGAGTGAACGCGGTTGGCATGCAGTTCCTGCGAAATATATGCGGTGAAACGCTCGTTGACAAAGTCAGTAACTAGTGGGTTCTTAGAGAAGGTGGTGAAGAAACGTTGATTATAACAGTAAAAGAAATTTACTGGGATGGATTGGTCAAGTTGAACGAATGATTGAAGGGCTTCTAACTTAGCAAGTGTATTCAGGTAAGGTGAATGGTGTCGTACCCAGAGGTAGACCGAAGGAAGAATGGTTGGATTGTGTGAATGAGATTCTAAAGCGATGAGTTATAATTGATTTGTAGAAACACAAGGACTCGCATGAAAAGATGTATGGATGTAATGGAAGCAAAATATGTATGAGGTCCGTTCCGCTAGCACGTCCACAATGGAATTTGAACATTTTTTTCAAACCCGAATTTCGGGCTATTCTTGGGCTATTTGCGGGCACCAATCCTGATTTTTGGGTTCTTTTATTTTTTAAAAAACCGACAACTGACATCATCATTACTACAGTAAATTTGAGAAATTACAAACAATCAAACACAAAGAGAGCTCAAAAATAGCTCAAAATACTAATATGCTCATAATTACGTCCAGCGCATATTTAATTTGAGGGTAGTTTTTTGGTGATGGGGGTGTTTTTTTAGAAATTGATTTTCACAATTTTGAATAGCCCAAAAAAAGCCCAAAATTCTGGTGTGTTTGCTTTTTTCAATTCCTTAAATTGACTGTAGTGGAGGTTCTGTTGGCCAGCACCTCCATCCAGATTCTGATTTTTTGAGAAAAATTAAAGAGCCCAAAAATCGGGATTAGTGCCACAAAATATCTCAAAGGAGCCCAAGATTCAGGCTTAAAAAAAATGTTTAAATTCCATTGTGGAGGTGCTAGCGGAATGGACCTCCGGTGCGATTTGACATGTTTTTCAAGTCCACCAAACTAGCACCTCCAAAATTAAATTTCGGCATTCTTTATAGCTCAGAATTTCGGGCGTTTTCGGGGCACCTATAAAAATTTTTGGACTCATTTACTCACTAATTCAAACATCACAAACTGAATTCTTCTACATTTCTGGGCTTTTCTTAAGCTCCTGAACGCCCTGAAATTCAATCACCAAAAATCGACTCTTACATTTCAAAATCATCCCTTATATAAAAATTCAACATTTTGAAAAATGAAGCACGCCTAATTTTTGGGCATCATTTTCACTCCATAGAAATACCAACTTCGATTTTTGGGCTCCAGCCCTTAACGCCAAAAAGCCAACCCTCTGTACCACGTAGATATGACTTTGCCCAAACATAACGTTTTTCAGAATTTTTCAATGTTAACAGAGTTTCTAATTTCAGGGCTCCTCAAGAATACCAATTTCGATTTTAGGGATCCAACCCTTGTAGCCAAAATCAAACCCTCTGTACCACGTTGATATGACCTTACAGAAAAATAATTTTGGATAAAAAAAAACAGCCCTTCTGTTCTACGTAGATATGGCTTAAGCGAAAAAAATCTTTTTCAGGATTTCCCAGTGCCAATAGGGTCTCGAAATTTTAGGCTCTCCCAAAATACTAATCTCCATTTTTAGTCCCTAAGCCTTGACTTTAAAAACTAATCCCCCTGTACCACGTCGATACGACTGTGCTGAAGGATAATCTTTTTCAGAATCTTAGATGTCTGTCACAGACACTGTGAAATTCACACTTATTTGAAATTTTGTGGACTCTTTTACTTGAAGGCAGCTAGGATGGGGCTCGCTAAATGTGGTTGGAGTGGTTTCTTGGGTATGGTGATTATTGCTGTGAGGTCGGCGATTACTACTAGAGACTTGTAAAGGTGACTGGTGTGATTATTTTCTATTTGAAATTTTTTTGTCTGTCTTATTTGAATGCAGCTGAGATGAGGCTTCCTAAATGTGGTAGGAGTGGTTTCTTAAGGTTGCCGAATATTACTGTGGGGTCGCGAATATCTAATGGTGTCTTGTGAAGATAACTGTTGTGATTGTTTCTAGTTTGAATTTTTTTTATTGTTTTACTTGGAGGCAGCTGAGATAGGGCTTGATTAGTCAATCAGGGGTGGTTTTTTAGGGTTGTTGATTATTAATGTCAGTCTTTTGAGGAAAATAAAAGGACACAAAAATAGCCAAAACTCGGGCATGGAAAGAATGTTCAAATTCCATTGTGGAGGTGCTAGCGGAATGGACCTCCTACGTATTTTGCTCATATTACATCCATACATATTTTCATGCAAGCTCTTGTGTTTCTACGAATTACTTATATCTCTTCGCTTAAGAATCTCATTCACAAAATCCAACCATTCTTTCTTCGATCTACCTCTGGGTACCGTACCACTCACCTTGCCTAAATACACTTGCTACGTTAAATGCCCTCTATTCGCTCTTTTAACATGACCAGTCCATCCCAGTATATTTCTTTCACTAGTTTAATCAACGTTTCTTCACTATATTCTCTAAGAAACCACTCGTCATAGACTTTGTCAATGAGCGTTTTGCCGCACACATTTTGCAGGAATTGCATGCCAATCGCGTTGACTCTACTATTATGCTTTTCTTCGTTTTTACAGGTATCGCTACCACACAGCACAGTGAGTGCAAACACATAATTATAAATTACAATTTTAGCTTCATTCGTTATATTTTTGCATCTCGTAATAGCTCATAGGGCCGATAATTATTCTACCATCATTGATACGCTCAGATATCTCTGCATCTCTCTTTCCGTCAGCAATAAATAAACTGCACAGATACACGAAATCATCAACTTGTTCTATCCCCCCGTCATTTATAGCAATGCTGCATACTGTTTCCTCGCCCCTTCTTTCAAAAACAATGATTTTTGTTCTATTCACGTTAATCTTGAAGCTCATACTCCTCATGCTGATAGATCGAAAAAAACAATTTTGTTATATTCAACCAAAAATTTATTCAAATTACAGAACAACTTGTTTGTTTGCATAGATTGAATGAATTCTTTTTATCAGAAATACAGTAAGATTCAATAGATTCAGTCAGTAAAAAATTCTAATTCTTTCATTTTGAAACAATGTCTCTTGTAAATATGCAAATATATGTAAATATATGTAAATATGTTATCATATTATATGTGTACCTGAAACGGAGAAAAATGGATGTGAGATAAGGAAAATAGAACATAGGCTCGAACTCCGTTCAAGAGTGGATAATGAATCATATGGTAGCCAAGAAGTCGGTCTGATTATGAATGAGAGAGCAAAACAGCATGTCAAAACGTATGAATGTGTACTTGCTAGATTATAATGGGTTAGAATAAAAGTGGGAATCAGAAGGCTAGTCATTACAGCATGCTAGGCCTCAGGTAATGGTGACAGTAGTGATGCAGAGATATCTCTAGGGACTCGTTAAATGATAATCCAGGTACTTGTGATCCTAATGAAAGAATCATTTTACTCGGCGATATGAATGACTGGCTTGGTTTGCAATGTGAAGGTACCGACAGTGTACTCGTTTATTTCCTATACACAAAAACGAACAATATCGGCGAGAAATTAATTAGCTTATGCTAAGGAAAAGGCTTCTTTATTGTAAATACTTGGTCCAGACATGAAATTATCCGCATATATACTTCCTGTAGAGGCGAAAGCCGCAGTGTGATTGACTTCGGTATGACGGATGAGAGACTGGGAGGTCTTGTAAGAGATGAAAGAGTGATGAGAAGCTCCAAAAATAGAGCCGATTACTACCTCATAGTTAAAAAAATGAATCCTGCTCAAGGATGGAGGAGAAAAAGAATTAATATTAAGCTGAAGCAGACTCGACTTAAGGTAGATAATTCGCAGAAATTAGAAGTTCAAGAGGTATACAGCGGTAAGCTGAGAGAATATTTAAATCGTCATGAAGGAACTGATAAGGAAGGAAGTAACAGCACTGACTTTGTCGGAATTGGGAAAGCATATGGTGGAATGGTGTGGAATACGAACAACGCGTAAGACAGTGTGAGTAATTTTTTCAAGAAATTGTATGGAAGTCAAGCTGTAGAGCATAACAACTGTGGCATAGAAGAGTTTACGTTGGGCAATCCCACTTTAAGTGGGGAAATAGGAACCGATATCCTCGACCTTACGTCCGCAACTAAGAATCTCAAGAATCATAATTCTGCCGGTATAGATGGTGTTACCGCTGATCAGAGAGCTATCAGCCTGCTCAGTACCGCGGGAAAATATTCACCAAAATACTTATTGGTAAGGTCATGGGAAGAACAAGAGAAAGGATCTGGGGAGCTTAATGCACATTCATGTGCGGTGATCATGTGCAGATCAAGTATTGAGCTTGAGAAAGATCATAGAAAAATGTTTGACAGTAAACAAAAAAGTTTTTAGTGCGTTTGTTGATCTGGAAGAAGCTTTCGATATGGTAGTTAAGAGTCCGTCACCTGCCTACACCAGGCAAGCCTACCCAAGACGCGGCTCCCTAAATCAGGTCCACCCAGGGCATCACCTCCCACAAAAAATAGTCTCCACAAGTCATGTCTTTCCACTAGCTTAAGGCTTACCTGGGCATCAATCCCCAGAAAGAGAAGACCCCCCACGAAAAGTCCTCCCAACAAAAGAACTCAGGTTCATATCATCTTGTGCATCACTTCGCAAAGTATAAATATATCCTCGGGTTCAGGCTATATCGGAAAGGTCTTCCTAAAGGGTCTCGGTGATTTAGGGCATACTTCCCAAAGTGAAGAAATGCAAATTAGCTGCCCGGAAATATTGGGTATCACTATCCACAGGGTGGCGATTTGGGACATCACTCTCCAAAGTAAAAACACGAGTTAGCTGCCTGGCAATACTGAGCATCTCTTCCACACGGTGGCAATTTGGGACATCGCTGCCCAAAGTGAAAAACACGCAAATCAGCTGCCTGGCAATATCGGGCATATCTTTCCACAGGGTGGCAATTTAGAACATCACTCCCCAATGTGAAAAAAAACGCAAATTAGCTTCCTGGAAATATTGGGCATCACTTCTTACAGGGTGGCGATTTGGGACATCACTCCCGAAAATGAAAAAACACGAGTTAGCTGCCTGGCAATATTGACCATCTCTTCCCACAGGGTGGCGATTTGGAACATCACGCCCCAAAGTGGAAAAATCGCAAATCAGCTGCCTGACAATATCGGACATGTCTTCCCACAAAGCGGCAATTTGGGACATCACTCCCTACAGTAAAAAGAACACGAATTAAAGGCCAAGCAATGTCAGGCATCTCCACCCAAAGGGTGGCAATTTGGGACATCACTCCCCAAAGTGAAAAAACACGAGTTAGCTGCCTGGCAATATCGGGCATGTATTCCCACAGGATGGCAATTTGAGACATCACTTCCCAAACTGGAAAAAACGCAAATCATCTGCCTGGCAATATCGGGCATGTCTTTCCACAGGGCGGAAATTTGGGACATCATTCTCCAAAGAGGAAAAACCCGAGTTAGCTGCATGACAATATTGAGCATCTCCTCCTACAGGGTGGCGATTTGGGACATCACTCTCCAAAGTGGAAAAAATGCAAATCACCTGCCTGGCAATATCGGGCATGTCTTCCCACAGGGCGACAATTTAGGACATCACTCTCTAAAGTGAAATAAACACGAATTAACTGCCTGGCAATATTCGGCATCTCTTCCCACAGGGTGGCAATTGGGAACATCGCTCCTTCTAGTAAAAAAAACACGAAATAAATGCCTGGCAATGTGGGGCATCTCTTTCCAGAGGCTGGCAATTTGGGACATCACTCCCCAAAGTGAAAAAACACAAGTTATCTGTCTGGTAATATTGGGCATCCTTTCCTACAAGGTGGCAATTTGGGATATCACTCCCCAAAGTGAAAGAATACGAATGAGCTGCCTGACTTATTGAGCACCTCTTCCTACAGGGTGGCAATTTGGGACATCGCTTCCCAAAGTGGAAAGAACGCAACTCAGCTGCCTGGCAATATCGAGCATGACTTCCCTCAAAGTGGCAATTTGGGACATCACTTTCCATAGTAAAAAAAACGCAAATTAGCTGCCTGGCAATATCGAGCATGTGTTCCCATAGGGTGGTAATTTGGGACATCATTTCCTGAAGTGAAAAAAAACGCTAATCAGCTGCCTGAAAATATTGGGCGTCACTTCCCACAGGGTGGCAATTTGGGACATTATTCCCTAAAGTGAAAAAAACGCTAATCAGCTGCCTGGAAATATTGGGCATCACTTCCCACAGGGTGTCGATTTTGGACATCACTCCCTAAAGTGAAAAAAACGCAAATCAGCTGCCTCGCAATATCGGGCATGACTTCCCACAGGGTGACAATTTAGGACATCACTCCACAAAGTGGAAAAACACGAGTTAGCTGTCTGGCAATATTGGGCATTTCTTCCCACAGGGTGACAATTTGGGACATCACTCCCGGAAGAGAAAAAAACGCAAATTAGCTGCCTGGCAATATTAGACATCTCCTATCACCGGGTGACAATGTTACATGCCCCTTTCGTGCTTAGACTCTAAAATCACTAATTGGGATTTACATTTAAGGAAGCCAATAGTACGTTATTAATAAAAGTATAAATTTCACGAAATTTAATCACAAAACACAAGCGTGTCACAGACACGAAAGGAAACCTGAAACGAGGACAATGTCTCGAAGGAAGATTCGCAGCAAACTATCAAGTGGCAAGAGACTGGCGTAACCATATAGACAAGACGCACTAGGAATGCTCCGCGTAAACCACTGTGTTAGTGCATAGTATATACATTTCTCCTATCCTTCATTAAATTCTAAATGAAATAATTCCGAATAATAACAAGGGTCCCATATAATAAAAACTTACATCAATAAGTTGAAATGTGAGACCTGCAGTCAGTTCTCAGTAAATGAAATTTGGGGTTTCGAAAGTAGATTTCGAAATCTAAAATTCCGGAAGACTGCGAATTGCAAATACGAACTGAAACCTCAGCGTAATTTATAATTACAAAATGGTTCCCTGCTACGAAGACAAAGTAGTTGCTGAACTTGCAAAATTTAGGCCATCAGTCCCAACTTCAAACTGTCACCCATCCACACATGTTCCTTCAAAATACCTTAGTGAGCAAACTTCCCCACCTGCATCCACCAACAGGGCATCAATAAAAAGCATCCTTCTAAAATCGAAAAGGCAGTCGTTCGAGCTACTTGTGACGAGCAAGTAGTATCGTCTGGAAGGATCCTCCGGGAAAAATTCTCAACGCGCCCGTCGGGTTGGTAACGTCGATCTCTCCAGTCAACCCTTACGGTTTGCTCCCTTTATTCGAATTTGTAAGTCCACAAGGGCGTAATTACAAATATCGGGCTGATGTGTAAAACGTGTTTGTTCCCTTAATTAGGGCACTGTGAAGTCGACGCGACACGTTAAAGCAAATCTTGGCCAACAAAGTGAGATAAATTATTTTTGGACCATTGAGGGCAAATTCTTCCATAAAACCGCTTGAAAATAATCGGTTGAGAGAGAAAAATTTGGCTACCGGCAACGCAGCAACGCCAGGGGTGTCGCCACGAATTAGGAGAAAATTGTTAACAAGAGAAACGACAGGGACCAAGCCCAGGACCTCTTTTTTTCTCATGCTATCGGAAGTGCCGACTCGCAGCGGGATCTATCACTAAATTCAAAATTAACAGCGAAAGCCGCGTTTGGCATATACACAGACGGCGCCGCGACAAGCTAAAAGAAAACGGAAAATTAACTATACAGTACAATCTCAAAACTATTGTGAAGTCAATTTACTATAGTGGTTATATGGAGTCCTAGAAATAAAGTGTAACAGAGATGAAGCGAATTTGAAGGTACTCTCAGTCTCTGGGTTTGAAGCCAATCAAACGTTATGTGTAGGAAAACAAATAAAACAAGCGCCAGTGGGAAAAGTGTCTCGCGCGTAGAAAGCCATGTGTGCATGCGTGTGTGCTACAAAACTACAGGACTAGATTTGCAATTGTGCATTTGCAAAAGCGAATAATCAACGGCCCACTAGACAGGGACACAATAAGGGCTCAGTTCTAGACCCATCTCGCTTCTTTGTCTAACGGTAGTGAATGAGGAACAACAAATATTGGTGAGTACGAGTATCGTTTCGATTTTTGTACCAATGTCAAACAATGTTGCGTTTACACTATATGACGCAACTAATTATGTGAAAACGGGGTTGTGAAGTTAACTGAGTTTATTTTTGACCATTTGGGAGTTGCAAGAATGAAAAATTATGATTACAAAGATATGTGAATAGTTTGGCTCATTTATTTAATCTCCGAAGTATACCGTAAAATTGAATTTAAATGTGTTACCCACTGATAACCGAAAATAGCACCCTCGGATGAGGGTAAAGGAATACGTCCCAACAAAAATAAAATTAAACAGAACCTTAGATTCTGGCAGTTTGCGCTTTCCTTCGCGATCCACGATTTTACTCAGAATCAGAATTCACGTAAATTGACAATTGACTTTCAAGAATAATTCACGGGTTGTAACAGCGAATCAGGACCATTTGGGGGTTGCAAGAATATAAAAGTATGATCACAAAGATATGTGAACAGTTTGGCTCATTTATTTAATCTCCGAAGTGTACCGTTACATTTAATTCAAATGTGTTACCCACTGATAACCGAAAATAACACCCTCGGATGAGGGTAAAGGAATACGTCCCAACAAAAATAAAATTAAACAGAACCTTAGATTCTGGCAGTTTGTGCTTTCCTCCGCGATCCACGATTTCACTCAGAATCAGAATTCACGTAAATTGACAATTGACTTTCAAGAATAATTAACGGGTTGTAACAGCGATTCAGGACATCACTCCCCAAAGTGGAAAAAATGCAAATCATCTGTCTGGCAATATCGGGCATGTCTTCTCACAGAGCGGCAATTTGGGACATCACTCTCCAAAGTGAAATAAACACGAATTAACTGCCTGGCAATATTGGGCATCTCTTCCTACGGGGTGGCAATTTGGGACATCACTTCCCAAAGTGAAAAAAACACGAATCAGCTGCCTGGTAATATTGGGCATATCTTCCCATAGAGTGGCAGTTTGAGACATCACTTCCCAAAGTGAAAAAAAAACACGAATTAGCTGTCTGGCAATATTGGGCATGTCTTCCAATAGGGTGAAAGTTTGGGACATCACTCCCCAAAGTGAAAGAACACGAATTAGCTGCCTCACTTATTGAGCATCTCTTCCCACAGGGTGGCAATTTGAGACATCATCTCCCAGAGTGGAAAAAAACGCAAATCAGCTGCGTGGCAATATCGGGCATAACTTCCCACAAAGTGACAATTTGAGACATCACTCCAAAAAGTGAAAAAACGCAAATTAGCTACCTGGCAATATCGGGCATGTCTTCCCACAGACTGGCAATTTGGGACATCACTCTTCAAAGTGAAAAAAACACGAATTAGATGTCTGGCAATATTGGGCATCTCTTCTCAGAAGGTGGAAATTTAGGGCATCACTCCCCAAAGTGGAAAAAACGCAAATCAGCTGCCTGGCAATATCGGGCATGTTTCCCCACGGGATGTCAATTTCGGACATCATTCCCCAAATGTGAAAAAGTGCAAATTAGCTGCCTGACAATATTGGGCATCACTTCCCATAGGGTGGCAATTTGGGATATCACTCCCCAAAGTGAAAAAACACGAATTAATTGCCTGGCATATTGAGCATCTCTTCCCACAGGTGGCAGTTTGCGACATCACTCCCCAAAGTGGAAAAAACGCAAATCAGCTGTCTGTCAATATCGGGCATGTTTCCCCACGGGGTGTCAATTTCGGACATCACTCCCCAAAGTGAAAAAACACGAATTAGTTGCCTGGCATATTGAACATCTCTTCCCACAGGGTGGCAGTTCGCGACATCACTCTCCAAAGTGGAAAAAACGCAAATCAGCTGTCTGTCAATATCGGGCATGTCTTTCCACTGGCTTCGTTACTTCAACAGATAGTGATACGAAGCATTCTACGCATCCCCTTTCAGGGCAATTGTCATCGTTGACTGAATCTGTCGGAGTAGCAGGATTTCATCACTCGTTCAAGCAACAAGATCATACTGAGAGAAAATCTCGTTCAGCGTTATCAAAATAAGAAAGATGCATGCATCACTTGAAATCACTGTGGGATCAAACATATAATTATGCAGTGCGAGAACGTGTAAAATGCAAGATTCGCACGGTTGTTATCTGCATAATGCTGTCGATGACATCAACTGATTTTCGACTATCTTTCAACTTCCGCTGAACGAGAAATCGGACGAGTGGAGTCTGGTCTGTTGGATTCAAATTTTTCCCGGAGTTACGTATCAAAAATTAAATGCTGGGACCGTGGTACCGAAGCGACTCAGGATTTGTACTCAGCGACCTCGAAAACATAGCATATGACCACTTTGCATTAAAAAATGCATGTTTTACATGAAATTACAAATTTTCCAAGTTTTTTTCAGGTTAGGGACGAAGTGTGACGTCATAGAACCACAGCGACTCCGGATTCGTACTGAGCGACCTCGAAAACATAGAATATGACCACTTTTCATAGACGGGAATCATGTTTCACCTGAAAACTTCATTTTTTGTAGAGCTGTGTCATCTTTGAAAGGACTCCAAACTGTACTCCTGCCTCAAATACATACATCAACAACCCTTAAAACTCACCCCTTTCTCGTCTAACGAAAACAGTTATGGCCCGCATTCCTCCACTAAAAAAAAGAGTTTTTGGAACCAAGTAAATGCATTTACTCAAATCCTATCTCTTAGGATCAAGAAGATATTCTTCCGCAGGAGTAATTTTTATTTGAACTAAACACATATCTTTTGATGATCTGAAAAAATGAATTCTTCCGCTTTATTTTCTTGATTAAAATCAATATTTTGTACGTTCAAGAAAATGATTTTCTTGACTCTAAAGGTCAAGATTCGTTGAAATCTGAATAGTCTTTAGAGAAATATTTATTTCATTCAATGAGTTCGATTCTCAGAATTGAGCAGGGCGCATCTGAATCAATTAATTGGTCCATACTTGAATTAAGCCTCTAGGTTTATCTAAATCAAAGAAATAATTATTGAATTCAAAAGAATATTTATTAAGTTACAAAGATATTTATTTGATACGAAGAGTGGATGCATTTATACCGATTAAGCATTTCTCTAGGTGAATAAAATGTTGTATTTACATAAATATTCATATCTTTAGTTAGAAGAAGTGTTTCGTTCGACTAAAAAATATTAAATTATTAGAATCAAATAAACGTCTACTTTAAAAAAGTAATTATCTTGTTCAATTCAATATTTATTCATTTGTTCGGAAGAAATGTTTCTTCCAATGTAGGGCACGAAGGGGATCATTCAGAAAAAAGGTTCCTTCCAGTTAAATAAATATTTCATCAAGATAAATTCACATTTATTCAACTGAAATAAATACATATTCTTCAAAGAATTTTGGTGTAATTTGTTCCAATTGAATACGTCTTTAGATCAAGCAAATATGTTTTTAAATTGAATGTCCATGTCTTTGGTTGAAAGAAATATTTCTTTGGCATTAATGGTAGACGCTTAAATACGTACATCGTTTCGACGTAGAATTCCCATGTTGCGGCAGCGTCGTGGTCATGGCAGTGGACTTCACACTCGACGGACCTAAGGTCGATTTCTGCTGGAGGTGAATTTTTCATCAAATTTTCCTGTTTCCGCTTCATTAAGATTTCAAATTATGTGAATTGTTTGAATTAAATACGTACAATGATGATGTTAATTTTTATTTAGGCTGAAAGAATCCAGTTGTTCATTCAGGAAAATATGTACTACAATTGAAGTACGAACTACTACTTCATCGCACTCGCGCATGTTTAAAGCCAAAAAAATTTTTATTTGAATATGTGAGATATTTTTTGCTTCAAATATTCGAATATTTCATGTGGGGATATAGTTTTTGAGCCTATAAACCATTTGCTTGACTTTAAAATACATTCCTTTCCCTCAACTCGCATTTTCTCAGTTCAAAGAAATATTCATTCCCATTCGTAGCACATTCATTTGGAACAGTGAGACATTTATTTAATCTAAATCATATATTATTTTCTTCAATCAACATCTTTTCTATTCCGCATGGATGCATGTCCGATAGCCATCTCTCAGTTTCCCTGAAACTTTGTACTATCCTGTTAAAAGTCCGCATTCTCTGACGCGCCTCTCAGAAAATTTTCTAATTAGAATCGCAGTTATTTATCTACATTCTATTTTTTATTTTTTATCAAGTAATATTCTTTGCTCTTTTGATTTTTTTTTAGTTGGGCCTCTTGAAAATTTTGATCCAAAGCTGTAATTTATGGCCACGGTTCGACCCCGACATACCCCAAAATTCCCTTCCGAGTGCTCACTTGTTCCGTTTTTGTTTTTAGAATTTGTTTGTGTCATTTTTACTCTAAGAAATTTTCATCCTCCTCTCACCATGAAGCAATTTCATTCCATTTTTACTCTGAATTATCTTTGTTTCATGTTTGCTGTTGAAATTCTCTTCCCATTCTTATTCACAAAGTATTTTTATCCTGTTTTTACTTTGAGCGTCTCAATTCTTATATATAAAAAATCTATGGCTATGAAGAGGCTAATAGATAGTGAACCAAATTAACGCAATTTTTATATAATTTGTTGATAAAAATTGGAATTTTACAATTAGAATGAAAATTTTCAACTAGGTAACATGAAGACATTCGCAGGAAATTTTTTCAATAAAAAATTATTTTTTCTGTGAGAATATACGAATACAACGCAATTGTTCATATAATTCGTTCATTGAAACTGATAATGCTTATGTTTATCAACTTTTTTTATTTCAGATAATATTGCCAAGTGTTTTAAAATTGTTTTTTAGCCTGAAAAAAGTTGACTGTCTTACTGAATTTCCGTTTGAATTAGAAAAACCGATTTATTGTAATGGAATCCTGGCACCAACAAAATCTCCTTGACAAGGAATGTGGAAAATTGAAATACTAAAGATGTGCGAAATTGATGCTTTATGAAACCCGTTTCTTCGCTGGAGCAATCTGAATAGATGCACTAAATAGATAGCTTGAAAATTCATTTATCGTGTTTATCTAAATTGAATAAAAGAATCTGCTCGATGCACTGATCAAAAAGTTTGTTTGACTCAAACAAAAGAATTTGTTTCATGTTATGTGATTGAAATAAACACACTTTTTGTTTGCATTAACAAAACATTTATTTGATGTTAATAAATGAGAAATATCTACCTTACTGATTGAAACATGTTCCAGTGCATGGTTGCTCATTCCGCGCATCCCGATATTTTCGGTAGATAGAGGTAGTTTCAAGGAAGAGGGTGTCTTTCACTCAACACTTCTTATCCACAAAAATGAAAATTTTTGAAAATTATTTATAAAATTTTCAAAACAAAATCTTTACTACATTTAAAACAATAAATGTTCGAATTATACAAGAAGTTTACTTAATTCAAACAGGAAGTTTATTCGATCTAAATAAAAATCTATTCAAATCAAATAAATAAGGTCAAATAAAGAATTTCATTGAATCAAACAAACATTTGTTTGACCCCATATCTAATTGAAAATTTTTTGATTCAAATAAAATTTGTTTAAATCAAACATTTTGCTCAGTATAGATATTTCAGTTGCTATTTTTCTCGTGTATACTAGAAAGAAGAGTATATCGTACTTACTTTTCTCACTACTGAAAAAAATAAAGTTGATTAAGTATGTTTTCTTTTATAATTTATTAATAAGAAAGAACTTATTGCTTTAACAATTCATTTTTATTATATTTGTGTCTTCACATCGCTTACTAATAATTTCTGGCGTACATTACTTGTTTATATAAACTGAAGAAATAATACATTAGGAAAATCTTATCTCTTGCATTATTTGTTAACAAAAAACTTTATACAGAATGAAAATGGAAATACGACCTCGAGAGACTGATGAAGAATTACATGCAGCGTGCTTATAAAAAACAACTTTAATATCGATTAAAAAAATGCGACCCGTGACTTAATTTGTCCGTGAACATTTATTTCTGGACCACTATGCGTCAATTAGGGCTTGTAGCGACTAATACACGATATACAGTTCGACAAATGCATGCGATATTGTACATCATTTTTGCTTTTTTTTTCTGAATTAATGTTGTGATGGCAGACGCTCTTCGTATATATAATATTTCTTACCTCCAGGAAAGCGCTTGATTTCTGGACCATCGGCTCGCCTTATATTGCCGGATTGCCTGTCCATTGCAATCCGGTATTTCTTTGGTCCATTATATAGTACATGAAGAGTCTCACCTTCAAATATCCCAAAGATTTCTCCCTGAGAGTTCATTAAAACGTTATATCGATCGCCTTCTTTTATTCTGCGATAATCAAAGTCTGAGTATCTTATTCGAACACCAGTAGGTTTGAGAAAAGTATATGGTTCTACTATTCCCGGCTGTGCGTCAGGATCGCGAGATCTGGCAAAAGTAATAAGATTGTCAGAAGGAGATGGTCCGTCATGGGTAGGCCCGACTGGAGAATGGTGGTTGGCAGAATTTTGAGGACTTCCAGAAGTCTGAGGACTGCCAGAAGTATAAGAACTGCCAGAAATATGCAAACTTCCAGAAGTATGAGAACTGCCAGAAGTATGAGAACTGCCAGAAGTATGAGAACTGCCAGCGATCGGAGGACTATCAGGAGTATGTGGACCGTTAGGAGTCCGTGGACTTGCATGAGTCTGTGGACTGGCATTGGCAGGAGTCTCGACGTTTACCGAAGAATAAGGCGTGGCAGGAGAGTTAGATCTGGTAGGGGAATAACTGCTGCCAGGATAATGATGAGATCTGGGACGAATATAAGGTCCGCCATAAAAAGATTCGTAGTTTGTGTGTACGCCATTAGGTAAAGTGTCGAACTGCGAACTCAATTCTGTGAGAGAAAATACGAGTGGATGAATTTTTATACTAAATATATTGTAATCGGGACAATTAAATAGAGGCATGCATCATTCTAAAGCAGATCTTATATAGTGCGACGTTGTATAATTTTTGCAACCCACCAATTCTCAAAAATAGAATAACGTAAATTAAAAATGAAAAGGATCATTGAATGATAAATTAAAAATTAAGAATAACAATTTTAATGAATAAATATAATTCCTATAAGAATGAAATAGGTAACAATATCTAAATACACATATATGGAATTATCAATTAACTGAATTTATTTTAAATTGAATATGTGAAGTTTCCTAGCAAAGTATCATCCCAGTGGACAAAAAATTAAAAGACGTAACTAGAACGTCCTAAAAACTTTTTTTTAGACGTAGAGGTCAAAAATGTTATTAAATGTTATATTTTTATGACATTATTTGTCCTCAAATAGGACATTTTTGGAACGTTCTAATGACGTTTTTAGATATTTGTGTCTACTGGGATGTCACTATTTTTTTCATATGAAACTACATCAGGCGGCGTTGTTGGATAAATGGAAAACTACACCGCAGAATGAGGATTAGAATTGCTAGGCAGTGTTTCTACGCTTGAAATTCCGGATGGAATGTGCATTACGAAATCAATCCGAAACTTTTCCAAATTTGTCCAAATCAATTCGAAATTTTGTTTTTCTATCCGATTCATATAACTTTTTTTAACTGGTAATGGCCAAAATATGCGTGAAAGAAATCTGACTGAATGCCGGTCAAGTCCGAAATTCAGGCGGTCTGGGGAAACTGTTCGCAATTCCTTTCGGGAATTCCCCAGGCTAGCCTGGATGGGGCATAAATCGTACGCCCCAATCGATAACACAGCTCCACAAAGAAAGAGTTGTCAGCCCCAGAAACCAGAAAAGGCTTACCCTACGTTTTTGAGGCCGCTGGATCCGAATCCGGAGCCGCTTTGGATCCATCACGTCACATTTCATCCCTAACCTCAAAAAACATGGAAAATCGCTGATTTCTGGTGAAACATGATTGCCGTCTGAGAAAAATGGTCATATTCTATGTTTTCAATGTTGCTGAGTACGAATCTGAAGTCGTCGTGGTTTTATGACGTCACGCTTCGTCTCAAACCTAAAAAACGTGTCAAATTGGTAATTTTATGTGAAACGTGCATTTTTTAAATGCCAAGTGGTCATATCCTATGTTTTCGAGGTCGCTCAGTGCAAATCCTGAGTCGGTTCGGTACCACGGTCCAAGTATTTAATCTTTAATACGTAACTACGGAAAAACTTTGAATCCAACAGACCAGACTCCAATCGTCCGCTTTCTCGCTTAGCGAAAATTGAAAGCAAGTCGGAATTCAGTTGATGCCGTCGACAGCATAATGCAGATAACAACCGTGCGAACCAGCATTTCGCACGTTTTCGCACTGCATAGTTATATGTTTGATCTCACAATGATATCAGGTAAAGCATGCATCCTTGTTATTTTTATAATGCTGAACGAGATTTTCTCTCACTATGATCATGTTGCTTAAAAGAGTGACGAAATCCTGCTACTCCAACAGATTCTGTGAACGATGACAACTGCCCTGGAATAGAATGTGTAGAATGATTCATATCAATATCTGTTGGAGTAACGAAGCCAGTAGGAGCGTACTGCCTTGCAGGAGGTCATTAGGGTGTGAGGATGGGGCCGCAGTGCGCCCGACGACGAGTTGACTTTGACCTCGTCAAAGTCGGAAAGCCCTCATACTTAGCCCTGGGGAGGTATGAGGGTCATCACCCCCAGGACGGCAGACTTACCTGCAATCGGACTAGGATCTCTAATGTGTGGGTCTATCATATACTTATGGCATTTATGAATAAAATTAAAGAATCTTCAACTCAGCAATCTAAAGGTACTGAATCATAAGTTGATCTTGAAGCTACTACCACAAAACATCATTTTAAAAGATACCCTGATTCATGCTGCGACGTATACAGTGGACTCTATCCATCAAAAACTCTTTGAACAATTTCTGAGCAGATCAGAACGATTTACGAAGATTGTTATGATCTTACAATTGCTGGTCATGATCAAGAATGGGTGCCACATAAAATACGCGATTACTGTAGATCACAATTCACTCGTTGGCATAAAAGGAAAAATATTGATGAAAAATTAAAAAGTCCAACTTTGTGGGCAGAACCCACTTGTGAAGAGGATTGCTATTTCTGCAAGAACGATGTAACTGGATTCAACAAAAAAAATAAAAAGAGCATTGCTCACGTCGATGTTCCGACAGTAATAAGACCCATCAAGATGTGCAATACAGATGAGAAAAGTATTGAAGGAATCGGATTTATTTCTTCGCGGACAACTTTAGAGATCCAAGAAGACGTCAGCGAAGAGGAATGCTCCGGTGAATCTGACATTGACCACGAATATGTAGGGAGTAAAGAAAAGAACCCAAAACTTTTTTCAAAAGAAGAATTGATCCATCTCATCAGAGATTTGGGAATATCCATCGAATGGAGACTGTTCATAGATTCTTTTAAGAGAAGTTTGAAAGCTATTTTGCTTCACAATATGAACGTTTTTGCTCCCATACCGGTAGCGCATTCAAGTATGTTGAATGAGAATTACGAAAATATCAAGTTGGTATCCGATAAATTGAAATATTCAGAACACAATTCGCGTATTTGTGGTGAAGCAGTTTGCATCAGCATTAGAAGGAGAAGATAGCTTTTTTATATATCTACAAAGACAATTCCCAGAACTATCGGATGCAAAACTAAAACCAGGAATATTCGATGTACCTCAAATCCAGAAATTGTGTAGGGATCAGAATTTCGTTACAACTATGAACAGAGTGCAGAAAGAAGCTTGGTTAAGCTTCAAGAAAGTTGCTGAAAACTTTTCAAGAAACCACAAGAGTGATAATTACAAAAGAATTGTGAAAAATATGATACAGAACCTCAGTAAAATGGAATTTAATTTGAATTTGAATTGAGAGGATCTTGCTGTGAATTCGGACTCAAGAACCTAAAAAACATAAGATACGACCACGTTTTTTTGAGGTTAAAGACGAAGTGTGACGTCATGAAAATACAACGACTCCGAATTCGTACTCAGCGAACTCGAAAACGTAGAATATGATATCTTTTCATAGACGGGAATCATGTTTCACCTGAAATCAGCGATTTTCAATGTGTTTTGAGGTTAGGGACGAAAGATGACGTCATGGAGCCAAAGCGGCACTGGATTTGAATTCAGCGAACTCAAAAACGTAGCGTAAGCCTATTCTGGTTTCTGGGGCTGACAACTTTTTTTTTGTGGAGCTGTGTAAAATCGGGCCGCCAGATAGAATTTCAATCAGTAATATGTCCGCCAAACCTGGCCCCGATTGGGGCGTGTGTTTTATTCTATATCAGGGCTGCCGGGTTGGGGCCCGATCGTGTACATGGTGAAATTTCTGCACACTTTTAAACTCGTCAAATATTAATTTTATTTTATTTCTTAAAGGCTTAATATTATATGTATACTTATTCTGTAGGTGGTATTTTAAGTAAAATAAAAATTTGAACTGATTTTCAACAAAACTTAAGTGAAATATTTTGTTTTAAGTTCCAAAAATATAAGGATTTCTAACTCGAAAATTCAATTCGGAAGAAAAACTGACGTGAAAGATAATAAATAAATCACTCGTTTTACTCAACTTTAGGTATTCTTTCAAATTTAAGTGTCGAACATGTAACCAAACCATATACCTCCCGCTTGTCACGCTCTAATCTCATTAGTCAAGGTGGCCACTTAAAGAAACAGCATTTGCTTCAAAATCCGAGTCAGTCCCACCACTTTGCCATTATATAGAATACACGTTTGGTCATTATACATGGTGTTTTTTTAAATCTTGAGACATCGAAATATCTCAAGAAATACGCATCCGACGAAAAAAATATCCGTAATAAAAACTTCCTACTTTCGAGGGGGAAGAGCTACTCCGCAAAAATTTACCCAACACCCCACCCCCTGGGGCCGGTAGGGGGGTAAGTTTAAAATTTCGAATTGGAACCTATATTTTTCATTGCAGATTCAAATTCTCAATTGAAAAATACGTAAGTTTTATTTGAAAAATTTTTTTCGATGCGCGCAACTGATGGTTGCTCACCAGGGGGTGGGGTGTGGGGTAAATTTTTTAGAGCCGCTTTTTCCCTCGAAAATGAAAAGTTTTCATTACGTACATTTTTTTCGTCGGATGAGTATTTCTTAAGATATTTCGATGTCTCGAGATAAGAAAACACCCTGTATACAATACCTGGGCAATCTGTGAAATAGAGTCTTATATACTTTACGTGGCCTCTGCTGAGCATTATATATAATGCCTAAGGATTATATACTTTACCTGTAACATACACACACATTCCAAGGGAATTATTTCAGATTAAATTCGTAGTCATTTTGGAAAAATTCAGATAGAGTTCGGAAAAAAAACAATTGTAATACAATGCGGATTATACCGTAAAAATTGTTATTTGCCAAAAACGCTTCAATATGTACTTAGAATTAGAGATATATTATATTATTATATTCACCAATAGAATTAAGGATAACTTCCAAAGTGAGAACAAGGCTAAAGGCAATCCTCATTTTTTTCCAGGTAGAGAAAAAACTGATCAATATATTATTTAAGAACTTCGTTTACAGTCTAACTTATGCGTATTCTTGTGCTTCATTAGAGCATATTGTAGGCACATATGTTCTATTCGTTATCTTGCGTCTTGCAGGCGTCAAGTTTGTCCTTCTGAGATATTTATATTTCATAAATCATTACAAGGAAACATATTTTGTTGCTCAAGTCGTAATAACTGATATCACAATTATCACTTATTTTCGATGAGATCATTGGACCACGTGATGATACCTTCGTTCAAAAATCAGTATCATGCATACAGGTATTATTTCACTTTAAAGCATGATTGTCGTCCTCATGTTAATGAAGTCATTACTGACTTTTGGCAGTTTCGACATAATTGTTGTTTGGGAGATAAGTTGCGCAGAAGTTGTTGACGTGAAATTGGTCTTTCACGTCTTTTCAATGCGTCATGTGTTTTTAGCGCTTGTTTACGATAGATCAGTCTATTTAGTATTAACAATTAGTCATAAAATTCTCTGATATCTTCAAGGTAACATAGAATTAATAAGACATGTGTCTAAAAAATGTACTCCTACGTCTTTCTTTCATTTTATATTTTTCAAAATGATAAGTAATGTACACCAATAAGATTAATAATGTTTGTCTCATTTACATTAATTTAATTAAAATTTGAACTCGAGTTTCACATTATTTATTACGCCCTCATATCAATTTCAGAATCTTATATCAAAATAATATTATTAATATACACTTCGTTATATGGTTACCACCTTTTAGTTTCTGAACTTTCGTCAAATTCCGGCTTTTCTTCCCCTCTTACCCCCGCGTACTTACGTAACATATTTCATGTGTGATTAAAAAGTAAACAGATATCACGATTTCGTCAACAAGTATGCACTGAAAATAATCCCTGTAAGTTAGTTCACTTAAAAAGTTGTGAGAAGTGACTTTAAATTCTTCTATAAAAATATCTTTTTACGCACGATTCAATGCAAATTTTTATTCCGCTCACACCAATATTCTTACATTCATAACTACCCTTTTGACGTTCAAATTGCAACTTATGTGGAAATATAATACTCTCAAAAAATCATATCTAATGCAAATTGTAATTATTGATAATTTAGAATTCTATCATGACTCAGGTGTAATACCAGAAATGATCATCTATTGATATATAGAGGTGTTAAAATCATACTTATGGCAGCTTGTAATGAAAATGTTCAATACAGCTTATTAATACATCTTATTGGTAATTGAGAATTCTATCATGTCCCAGATGTAATACAAGAAATGATTATCTATTGATATAAACGGGTGTCAAGATCACACTTTTGGAGGCCTGTAATGAAAATGTTCAATACAGCTTATTAATACAGCTTATGTTATTAATAATTGAGAATTCTATCATATTCCAGATGTAATACCAGAAATTATCATCTATCGATATATAAAGGTGTCAAAATCATACTTATGGCGGCTCGTAATAAAAATGTTTAATACAGCTTATTGATAATTGAGAATTCTTTTATGTCCCAGATGTAATACAAGAAATGATTATCTATTGATATAAACGGGTGTCAAGATCACACTTTTGGAGGCCTGTA
>JAUMHM010089217.1:0-27683 GCA_032362435.1 Melikaiella ostensackeni
GCGCTTTCATCATCAAATGATTCAATTCTTCCAAGGTTTAACTAATAACCCCTCAAGCTTTCGCATCATCCTTCGTCCATTTCGCTATTGCCACTTCGTCTACTTCAGGTTTCACTACTGTTCCGTCGACCACCCCAAAAATCTCCAGTGCTTCAAGAGAAGTTTGTACATCATACACACATCTTCGGAAAATTTTTTTAGTCAAGGTTGGCAAAACGAACTTCTTAGATTTCATCCTAGTTGCTGGTAGCGACATTCACAATCGACGCAACCCTCAAATTCATGACGCGGATAACTCACAACGTAAATCAAATAGTTTTCCTGAAATCTGCAATCACGCTCTGCTACCTTGTTGCAAAAATATTTATTAGGAAAAATGTAATTCATTTGCAACCTTGTTCACAAAAGAAAGGATAAAAGAAACAAGACAGAATTATCTGACAGATCACTAACATGATAGAAGTTCAGGCAAAAAATTCTCTAGGGGACAAACGAAACACTGCAGATGACCTAAAGTCATTGATTTATTTTCAAAGTTGAAGGCATTCCATTTTTCTCAATGAGTTATACTTACATTCATTCATATTCATTTTATTTTAAGCTTAACAGTTTTACACCAATTACGGAGCTACTCGTACTTCGTAGAAGTTAAGCATCAGTTTTCGAGATAAATTGAGATTTTCGCTCAAAATGTATAAAGACGACTGATCAATCAAATACGAGGACAGGCAGATATGTTTTTTTATTTCCCGTGAAGTGATCAGGCTCCATATTACTTTTTAGGAACGAAGAAACTTTCTGCAGGACTTCAGGATAGTATATTTTAGATAACGTTTTTATGGTTTCGGGATATTTTAAGTTCCCGCATGCTCGGAGTGAAAATCCTAGAGACTTATTAGCATTCAATACCATTTTTCTATATGTATTTTAAATGTATAAAGCGGATCAAAGTTCAAGTCAAGAACAATTATGAAGAATGCCTTCTCAAGTTTCAATCCGTTTATAGCATTGCTGAAGTTGAAGGATATTTGAGTATTACGGTTCCTAAGAAGAGACATGATTTTGCATTTATGAACGTGAAGTTTTAATTTATTGGCGTTACACCAATCTGAAGATTTATATCATTTTTCTTGTAGCTTTTAACACGAGTTTAAATCGAGTATTGTTAATGAGAGCTTAACATCATCTGTATGGAAATAATGGCAACAGTTGAAGATCATAGGCAAGTCATTAATAGATACAACAAAAAGCAGTAGGTCTAGATTGAGGTACTGCAGACACTGGTGTGAAAGCTTGAGACGTATATCCACCATATTACAAAAAGAGATTTTCTATTAGATAGGTTAGTATGTACTATGTGCATAAAATTGGTATCGAGATTTAATCAACTTAGTTTTTGAAGTAATATCTTATGATCTACATTACAAAATGCCTTCGTGAGATCCATATATATATATATATATATACATACATAACATTAACCTGGTTATATTCAATTAGTTGTGACCTAACAAGTTGAGTAAACATAGTATATTTGTCATTGTGGATCCACGAGAACGAATTCGTGCTAGCACAGAGATAATTGATATTTAATAGTTATTTATTTTAATAGTTATTTATTTCCGACCTGTCACCTTTTTCCAGATTCGACAGATTTGGGTGATTTTCCACATTTTTGGAAAACAGCTATTTTGTAGAGGTAAGTTAAATAAACTTTTCACGAGAGAGACAAGAAAAGTTGAGCAGGTCTTAATAACTGTAAGGGGATTTTAACTGAATTAGAGGTTTCCTCATTTGGGATTTTTTTCATTGCATTTATGATATCTTATTGATTGTTATCTGTGGTATGGAACTGGATACTTGATTAGAAGATCACGGTGCGCTTGGATAAGGTGTAACCCAAAGGTGCCCCCCCCCCCCATACAATTTTTTTCTCATTTCTAATCTGTCATCAGAATTAACTAATTTTAGCTAAAAACGAAGAAAATCATCCATGGAAGGAATGAAGAGAAAACTCAAGTTTTCTCAATTTTTTGTAGGTTAATTGTTCTACGTCCAGAACCATTCCACAGTCACAATTTTTGGCTTAAAATCTTTGTCTGCACACCGCGAACAATGTTTTCCGGATTATACTGCAAAAAAACATGTGATATCAATTTTGTAATTTGAAAAAACTGCGAAATCCATGTTTTTTTTCTGATTTTCATGATGAATCACAACATCTATCATTTTGAATGCGCCAACTTTAGTATTCATTAGAAAGCTTTTAAAATTATACAAAAAACAGTTATTAAATCAATTTTTTATCTCTAGTAAATGAGAATATATGGCAATTAGAACTTCAGAAAATGAGATAAAAAAACGTTTGCAGCGTTCTATTTGTGCTGCAACTTTGTAAGCATGCTAAAAATCGCAAATGTTAAAGAATACATTTCTAGAGTAGACGCAATTTCTAACAAACGAGTACAAGTTTCATCACAATTCAATGTTCCAAGCCAGAGATATAACGAACTGAACATGGTTGTGTCTACTCGTATATATGTTTCAATGTTATTTCTTTCATTCAAAGAGCGTCATATAAAAGAAAAAATGTTGAACGCAAACGTGCAGGGGCGGCAGTTTAGGATTTTTTTATATGTGGAGTTGAGTATTGGAGATTTTACCTCCCCCCTCCGACCACCCTTCCTCCCCTAGACTTGTGACGCTATGTATGGAAGGTTTTTACATAAATATGATAATTTAGATACATGAGGTAGTCATTGCTTACTGAACAATTATAATTTATTTAATTATATATTATAATTCATTGAAATTTATTATTCACAAGAATTTTCGCTGAATTTTCTGCGTGTGGAAATTCCACATGCTCAATTTTTAGCGTGCAGAGTACTCCAGACACTCCATATGGAACCTGCCGCCCCTGCAAACGTGCTAGATCGCGGTGAGCAGACAAGGATTTTAAGCCAATAATTGTGACCGTGGAATGATTTTGGACGTAGTTAGAACAATTAACCTACAAAAAATCGAGAAAAATTGAATTTTCTCTTCGTTCCTTTCATGGATGATTTTCGTTAAGCGCACCGTCAGACATGTTACTTTGGTGTGATAGTAAAGGCTTATTATTCAGGCTTATCTTTCCAATCTTTTCACAGAAGTCTCACAGAAAACCGTAGCAAAAGCATTAACAATATCCGAATGATTGTTATCTATGGAACGGAACTAGATATTTGATCAGAAGATATGTTATTTTGGTGTGACATTAAAGACTCATTGCTTAAGACCATAGGCTTATATTTCCAATCTTCTTACAGAAGCTTTACAGAAAAATGTAGCGAAAGCATTAACAATATCCGAGGGGTCTATAAATTCATTCCCCTCGTATTTCATTATGCCCGGAATTCTAGATGCACCTTTCAAGTTATCTATATGTGTGTGTGAGAACAAAATAAGGAAGGTCTGGTCCTGCTCTTATCCTCAGAGTTTGTATTATACAACTTACGAGAGTTTTGAAGACTCATCTTAATTTTGCTTTTAAGGGCATGTGATACTTCGGAAATTATCGATTTTAGCCATGTTAGGTTCCCCCGTTTTTTTCCCAAAATAAAAATATTTGGTCATGAAAATCTGGGAAATGGTGAAGAACATGCTAACGGACGTCCCCGAACTCTTTTTTTGTGGGATAATTAAAAGAAGTTCAATTCCGCTAAATTTGATGAAGGTACGTATATTTTGAGGTTATGTGTGTTACAATTCCCTCCAACTTTACTTCCAAAGTGCATAATATTTTTGGCCACAAACATAGGACAAGCTAAAAAACATAGAAATAAATGTCCCGGAACTAATATAATTTGTAGACAATCAAAAAGTTTTTTTATGAATAATGAAAATTAGTTTTATACTTGTACTTGCCACGGTGGTGAGTACGCCCTCTTACTTACTGAGAAAGTATCGGTACTATAGAGACTGTATAACGCAAAGAAGAAACAAATTTTGACACCTCGTGCTTGCGTTTATTTCATAAGGTTTTTTTATGGAGTTATGGCACACGATAATGCTAATACGTTTTCGTGCATGGTCGAAAATGCTACAGGGCCACTCTACTCACTTACGAGGTTGCGACTGAGCCGGACATTTCCATTTATATAATACCATCCTAACCTCAAAACAGTGCAAGTGCTTTTCCCAACTTTAGCATAATTACATTTTTTTATTATCCATCCAAGAAATGAGTTCGGGGACGTCCGTTAGCATGTAATTCAACTTCTCTCAATTCATTTTTACAAAATTTTTATTATTGTGGAAAAACTGGGGGAACTGAAGCTGATTGACCATAGCCGAAATATCACATGCCCTTAAGCTAAGCTTAAGTATTGATATAATAAGGATTCAGTGTGAAAATATTCTTTTTTCTATATTTGTTTTATTGCTATATATTTTATAATTTATTTTGTTAACCACTGGGGATACTTTGTATCCATTGCACATGTAATAGATTTCGGGACATGCCGTTCCAAAAGCGTATTCAGAGCATTATGAAATAATTCAGTAGCATAATTAACAGAGGTTTCAATTTTCTTAGAATGTCGTATCAGTATTATTCAAGGCTACACATAGATTACTGGCATCCGCTCTTCTGAAGTTCATAAATCTCTTGTGTTGATATTGTCAACAAAGTTTTTAATTTGTGTGAAAAACAAGTGTATTATAAGTACAAATGATGGATGGTGCATATCTTCAGGGATTATTGAGGCACAACACCTGGTTGATATGTGCGATTGGTTCACATTATATCGGCGTAATATTATTTCCGTATAATCACTTATATTGTGGAAAAACCGAACCTGGGGCACGCTTGTCTGGAGAACGGTTATTAGGACGGAGGTTGTGTCGTCGTCTTGGAGCTACTATGGTTCTAGGAGGTATGGCGGAAGCTCCGATCCATTCTTCATTACGATCCACATGCACATAAAATGGCTGATTACGATATAGCCTAATAAGTGGGTCCGGGAGATGATCTGCTTCAGCGGGTGATGGGCGAACATTGGGACCGTTGTCACGTATTAGCCCAATATCGATCAAATTATTACCAGCCATCTTCACTCTAAAAGATCTGCCATATATAGTCACATACGTCCATGTTGGTGAACCACTTATGAAATTTCCCAGAGCGTCTGAAAATGAATAGACATGTGAAAGCTCTAATTGAAAATTAAATTTAGATACAACGTAACTTCACACGCCTAGCCTCAATCAGTTTTCATTTAAAAGGGCTCGCACATACCGGTTTTTATCTGATATGATTGGGAGATATCTCTTAAGTATTTTAAGCCTAAAATTGAGAAATTCTGTTAGGAACTTTTTGAAAAAGCTCAACTTCTTTTTATATTTTTGAGTATATTTTCATAAAAACCCATAAAAAGTAAAACTTCATTTGCTGATACTGTTTCATTTTTCATTCCAGAATAAGACCTAAGTATTCAAGATCGTGCGATATCTTGACACCTTCGGAAAAGTTTAATTTTCTGTGCAATATCTCCTTTTTTAAGCATTATAGCTGAAAGTCTTCTCTACACTGATCAAAGTAGACTTAATTTCCTACAAATTTGAGAAAAGACGATGTTCTATCTCTAATATAAGTTCAAAATTATGGCTTCCCAAAGGAAAACACTTTCTGTGGAACATTCAGCTTTTTTTGAAATATCTTGTTTACATTGTTTCTGATATTTCAAAAATAGCTGAATGTTCTACTTCAGGCGCTGAATGCTCTGAAATGGAGAGAAACCCAATGATCTTAATTTTTTCTATCATTTTCATTATTTTTAAAGGTTACAGGATATAGCATGATCTTGAACACTCAGATCTCATTTCAAAATCAAAATAGAAGAGTTTCAGCAAATAAAGCTTTCTTTTTCTCGGGTTTTCATGAAAATGTACTCAATTTTTTAAAATTGAAAATTGAGTTTTTTCAAGGAGGCCAGGTGAATTTTTCCATTTTAGGCTTAAAATACTTGTGAGGCTTCCTCAAAATATAATTTAAAAAAATCTGCCCGCTTCGCGAGCACATTCTCATCGCGCGCTTCGCGCTCGGTGTTGTATGTTTCTTATGTAAAAATTACTCATTTTGTTTTTGATTTCAAATGAGAAAGGAAATTTATTTACTCAAGGCTCTATCGGCCTTCAGGAATACATTCTCATCATAATATTCGCACACGATTTCCTGCGCTCGCCGTATAATATATACAAATAAATAGATGAAGAGACAATTAATGATTATCCTAATGATTCACGACTGGTCTTATGGAGAAATGTGTAACGTCAATTTTATTTGACTTTTTAAAAGCACAAATTCTACTCTTGTGACTTGTTTTCTTATCCTGCGTCGTTTGGCTCAAAAATTAAAATAAAAATATTCCAATATCATTTTCCATACTTGAAATACAAACTATGCCCTCTACCAAAAATGTTCATGAGAAAGCTTATGCGTCTTCGTAAAAACAACAATTTTGATTTCATAGCTTTTTTTCGTATCTCGCCTTATTTGGCTCAAAATTTGAATTTTCGATTTTTTTTTTGAAAATTCAAAAATTTGTTACAACAGTCTTGTAGGGCTTTCAGAAACAAAGGTTTTTCTACTCCTGACTCTTTTCCATATCGTGCATTGTTTGGCTTGAAAATTAAATTTTCTTTTCGTTTTTTGAATTTTGACAATGCTGTAACTCTCATAATTTTTTTTTTATCGAAAAAAGTCATGAGGATAAATTGTTCAATAATTTAGGTACTACGAATAACCGTACATATAATTTTCAAATCTTGAAAAAAATGGTTCAGAAATTTTGAAAATGCTCTAACTTTTTGAATTTTTATCCAAAATGGCTGGCTAACGGACTTGACCTTAAGTTTTCGATACTCAGAGAGTGTACCAAAGGCCAATCCAATAGATTCATTCTTTCGAAAGTTATCGTGCTCACAGACAGACATACGGGCAGACATACATACAGACAGACACATTCGTAAAAACCTGTTTTCCGGGTTCAGGGGGTCTCAAAACGTGAACATTTGACAAAAACGGGGGGGAGTCAAATTTTACACAAATCTAATTCCTTCTCTGATGAGAATGTAAAAAACCGGGGTGTGCAACCTCTTCTAAGTTAGAAATGTTTTAGGTTAGGCGCGGTCACATTTTTTCAAATCTTAGAAACTTCGAAAATAACGAAAATTTCACTAATTTTTTTAACTACTTCAATTTTACATTTCTGTAAAATATATCAATATGTTATTAGGATATTTGTGAAATTTTCGCGCATGATTCAATGAAGGGCTGACTTCGGTAAACGAATATCTGAAAAATCAAATTAGGCCTATTATCCGCTAATGAACACAGATGCACATATTAATAATAATCGTATAGATCTAATTGCATTTTATTAGAATATGATGTAAAGTATACTGATTTTTACAGAAGGATTTGTATCAACAAAACTATTGGGAAAGTGGAATTTTGGGGAATATTTATGCGCCGCGGAAAAAATGTGCAAAAAGGAAAAATCCAAAAAATTCTTCTAGCTTTTGTCGACTTCTTTTGTCCACTGCGGACCACAAACATCACTTGAGGCCAAAAAGTAGTGAAGGGCAAAAATTACAACTTTTGAGATGTCAGTCTATTATAAATATCATTTTTGGTCATCTTTGTGGGTCCACTATTCGTAAAAATTAACGTTTACTTCATATATTACGTGCATTTTTCATTTTGAATTCTAATCTTGCTCATTTTCCCCCACGTGAATTCAATTCGGGGTGTCTTTAGAGTTAAACCAGAATAAAATTTATAACTGAAAACGGATAAATTCCATGTTCTCTGATACTCAAAAATGCGGCCAAAAGTACACGCTTGGTGCGTGCGCAACCACTGACGCCACTACGTTCAAAGGTACACAGGGCTTCAAGGTCAGATGCGATCGAATTTTGGTTTATTGGTGTCGAAATGGGAATTGACAAGCTTCAATTTGAGACATTTTGGAGGTTCGAAGACTTCGGGTTTAGTAACCACAGTTAACCGAAAGTGACCAAATTGCCTTATGGGGGGGGGGAGGGGTTTCAACCCCCATTTTCTCAAAAACTTTACGTGATGGACAACTTTTCAGCCCAGATTCGCGTTTAGAGCAGAAAAATCTGTCGAAAACACCTAGTCGTCCCATATGCACAACCGAAAGTTGAAATTTACAAACCAGTGTGAATCGAAACATTTCCACAATCTTCAAAGTGTTTGGCTTACTAGTATTTCGATGAACTCAGTGCACTAAATGATGATATTCTAACATCACCAGGAAATCACCTTGACGTGGAGACTAGTGTACATTTGTCTTGCGTGATTTCACAAGTGTTTCTCCATCTCTCAGTTCACTGAGTTCATGAAAGATCCTAAGAACTTTGACGTTTGTGGAAGTTTTTTGATTTTTTTATGTATGTGATATAAAAATATCCCTAATACACCTGGAGGCAAATGCAGACATGTGTCCCTGTAAAAGCGGTTTTCAGAAGATGTTGAAACATAATCCCCTGGCTCACTGAGTTATTCAAAACACTAGTGAGGCTAATCAACTTGATGATTGTGTAAAGTATGGCAAAAAATGCTATCTTTCCTCAAGAAAAATTTAGATCAGCTTCACTGCGAGGGCGTCTTTGGGGGGATATTGGAATATCATTTCGAACATCATCCTCTTGAGCATTAAGTTGATCAAACGATCATTGTGATAAATAACTTTGATGAATGTGAAACTTTTTCGATTTTCCCAAGTAAGATTTTGTGAGCAGTTGTACACGTGTAGTTGTACAAATGCTATCTGTGCACGTGCAAAGATGGATGCAAACAGTTGAAGGTGTAATTCTTTTCAATTAATCAATTTCATCAAGCAACTGGTAAAAGTTCAAAGATAATCAAGGGAGCTTGAATTTCGCTTTTTTGCACATCTCTAACGTCGTGAACTTGGCGCTGGAAAAGTGGTACTGATGATTGCTACTCTCCATGCACGCACACTGTCGCACAAGCGGTATACTTGCATACAATTTTGAAGCTTAGTAAGACCCAAAAAAGTATCGGACCCAAAAAGTTCATGGGACATTTTGACTTTTTTTTCTTACTACTCCCACAAGGATAAGAATAACTCAGGGGATACCCTGTATATTGCAATTTTAGCTTCATTCATTACACTTTCGCTCCTAGTAAGAGCTCGCACACTGCCGATAATCTTTCTACACTCGTTTATACGTCTAGATATCTTTGCATCTATCTTTCCGCCAGCTGTTCATAAACTTCCAAGATACACGAAATCATGAACCTGTTCTAACTTCTCTTTGCTTAAGAAAAAGTTGCATACTGTTTTCTCACCGCTTTTATCAAACACGATAATTTTTTCTTTATTCACGTGATTCTTGAGACCCATACTGTCCATGCTGGTATCCAGTCTACTCATCATTATCTGCAAACCGTCAACTGATTCTGCATCTACAATCTTATCATCTGCAAACGCCAGTACACGCACTTTCATTGTCCCGACATCAACACTTTGTCCACTTGAGAGAGTCATTCTTAGACGCACAGTTGCCCATTTACACTTACACTCTCTTCACTACCATTATGTATTGCTTTTATTGCTCTGGAAGCCAACCATTTACTCCATACACTTTCAGGACTTCACCAAGCTTATTCCCTAATTGAAAGCTTCTTTCAGACCAACAAATGCACAGAAAACTCTATTGCTTACTCTCAAACTTTTTTCTATGATCCGTCTCAAGCTAAATATCTGATCCGCACATGATTTCCCTAGCATAAAAGCACATTGGACTTCCCAGATTCTTCCCTCAGATATGACCATGACCTTAACAATAAGTATTTTGAAAAACATTTTGCCTACGATACTTAGGATGCTAATCACCCTATAATTAGGACAGTCACCTCTATCACCCTTTCCCTTGTAGAGTGAGACGATAACGCCTTCCTCCAATCATTTGGAACTTCACCCTCTACAGCACACGTATCCATAAATTTGCTCTGCCACACAAACAAATATACGCCACCACTTTCAAGCATTTTAAAGTTGATACCATCCACACCAGCAGCCTTACCATTCTTCAATTTCTTAATCGCGGATATAATGACGTCGATGTCGATTCCTCTTCCGCCACCTACAACGGGGATATCTAACGTATCCTCATCAGTGTCGCAGTTGTTATGCTCCATAGCTTGGCCTTTATACAATTTCTTGAAAAAGTCACTCACACAGTCTTTCACTCTGTTCCAATCCCATACCATTTCACCACCACCATTTTCAATTTCGACTAACTCAGTGCTAGTACTCGCTTCCCCAATCTTCCTAACCCATTTCCAAAGTAAAATTCTTATTTCGTTCAAAATCATTTTGCATTTTTTCATTGCCTTCCACTGTCATTTTATCCTTGCTTTCTCTGACTAGTATCTTGGCTTTCCTGTTTTTATCCCTATAATTTTTTTCTAATCTAGTCCTCTTCTTATCGCTAAGATCTTTAATATGGAACTTTCTCGAGTACGCTTGCTTTCTCTCGTGAAGATCACTAACAAAACTATTCAGGACGAGTATCGCCCTTAAGCACGTGCCATCAGTATGGAAAGACGGCAGTGTGGTCTTCATTCCCAAACCTAGAAAGAAGGGCTACACTGGTGCTAAACATTTTAGGCCGATCAGTCTGACGTGTTTTATTGTAAAGACGCTAGAGAAGCTGGTCGAAAGATATATCAGGGATGAGGTGCTCTTAGCCTCTCCACTGCATAAAGGTTAGCACGCCTTGCAGGCAGGATAATCTGTTGAAACTGCGCTTCATGTCCTTGTAACAAAATTGGAGCAGCAGCTTGAACAGAAGAGGTACGCTATGGGAACCTTTTTGGACAAAGAGGGAGCCTTCAGCAATACCCTTCCGGAAGTCATCTGCCGGGAAGCTTTGAGGTGCGGCGTGTCAAGGGAGCTAGTAAGCTGAATAGGGAGCATGCTGCGTCGGAGGCGTTTCGGAACCAGGTGGGGTGAAGGTCTGGTTGAGGGGGTAGCACCGCGGGGATGCCCTCAGGGTAGTGTTCTGTCACCCTGTGGTGCACTGTAGTCGGTGGCCTCCTTCAAAGGCTTAATAAGGATATTTATCATACCCAGAGATATGCGGATGACTTCGTAATCCTAGCCGGGTGGGCTCATCTGGAAACATTGATGGGTCTAACAATGTCGGCGCTATGCATCGTAGAGCTCTGGTGCGATAGCTCGGGACTTTCGGTGAATCTGAGAAAGACCAGCTTGATCTTTCTTACGAGAAAGTATAAAGTACCGAAGGTCAACGCTTCTGCATTCCGTGGTGTGAGACTGATGATCTCGGAGTCGGTTAAATATTTAGGAGTAATCCTGGAGAGTAAACTGAACTGGGCAAAGCATCTAGAAACGCAATGCAGAAAACTCGTCACATCATGCTGGATGCGTAGAAGAGCTTTCGGCTTGACATGGGGCTTAGGGCCTAAAATAATCGCCTGACTCTACTCCGCTGTCCTAAAACTAAGGCTCGTATACGCGGCCGTGGTCTAGTGACCAAAGGCAACACTCACAAAATGCAGAATAGACTGCGACGATTGCAAATTCAATCTTCAACGTTCATCTTTAGAGATAAATGCTTAGTGGTGACTTGAGAGACCTGAAAAGTTCCGAAATTTTTTGGTCTCCGCTCCATTTGCCCTAATTCAATTCCATTAAATCATTTACAAAATATTTGAGATTGTTACGAGCACAGAGCATCCTCTATGAGGAAGCAAAAATTGTATAAATCCATATAAAACGTTTTTCTACTCACCTCCCCTGAAACAATCATTTTGTATATTATAAATCTGCTTATTGATCAATTTTAAAATTGAAGTCTTTTCCGGATATTGAAAGGGTTACAAATCATTTAAGAAATGTTTTCAGGAAATACAAAAACCAATTTCCCAGAAGAATTATACTATACATCATAAGGATTCCAGAGATGGGAGGGTACCATCTGTTCACTTTTAAATGTAATCGTGCACGGCTGGGAGTGTAAGGGGTGTGCACGTTCGCAGTCGGAAAGGTTCCATCTTTGCACGTTTAAATTTCATCGTGCATATTTATGAGTGTACCATCTGTGCACATTCACAGTTAGGAAGGTTCTATCTGTGCACGTTCAAATTTTATCGTTCACAGTTGGGAGTGTCCCATCTGTGCACGTTCGCAGTTGAGAGAACACCATCCGTGCATGTTTAAGTTTTAAATTGCACAGTTCGCAGGGCACCATATGTGCACGTGCACAGCAGTGATATCGAACTTTAGACGTGCACATATGAAATAATGAGGGCATGGACGTGCACATATGGACGTGCACAGTTACGCAAGTTTAAAGTTGCTCTATGCAAAGTCGTATCCTTCCCTTTTATAACACACACATTCTGGATTCCCCGAAATGAATTCAGATCAGACAAATTGTTACTTGTGGAGAACTTGAAAATGTTTTGAAAATAACTATAGATGTATTATATCATTATACTTACCAATAGAATCGAGTATAGCCGCCAAGAATAAGACCAGAGTATAAGAGATCCGCATCTTTTCCAATCACAGGATAAAATATTGTGAACAGTGTAGCTGATAAGTCTTCTGTTCCTTCATTAGAGTAAATATTCGTTATCTCATAGATTACATTACATGCTTGAACATTTTTAGTCTTATCATGGTTGGGGTCTCGTGGAGAGTTTTCAAGGTTTATTGACTTTAATTAAAAATAAGATTTCAAGAATTACGTTCTGTAATTTTCAGATTTTTGCGACAGCGTCCCTTGCTCATAACACTAGTTGAAGTTGAGGTAAAAAATTCGAAAAATTCACGCTAGCCATATAGATAATTTCCGACAATTTCAAGAAGAAAAGAGTTATTCAATAAATTCGTTAAAATTGATGCTACAGTTTATATAATCTTGTACGTTTGAGAGAAAGCCGGTTTTAACAACTCGATTCAATTTTTCAGTTTGAATCCGACCTAAGTCACCGACATGAGATAATAACCCTTGGTCGGTAATTCATATTCTCTGCAGATTCCTGCTACAGGTCGCGTTAAGTTGGTGTGGATAATGTCCACCTTACCAACAAAAATGGATGTGAGCTTCCCCTATTTCTAAAAGTGTCGCGTGTCTATCTCATAGCCAAAAAAATATGGGGCAGGTCCTCCGAGCCTCAATACATTTCTGTGGGAAAAAGTTTCCTTACCACTTGGGTACAAAGTTCCAGTAAATGTCTGCTGGGGGCACCACTTTTGGTCTCAACAAGAAGAAATGTGCACGGTGCGGTTGAACCGATTTGGACATGAAGTTTTTTGCAAATGGAATTTTATTATTCAGTACATTCATTTGGCATCCCACGAACAATTTAAAACTATATTTAAAATAAGCGACCGGGCCCTTTTCCAAAAAAATCAACTTTTGTGTTTACTTAATTTTTAACGAAAAAAATTTGCGAAAGATACCATTACAACCGTATTTTTGAACATATTTGTTAGCATAATTTGAGTTTTTGAAACTTTAAAAGTTCAAATTGAGATTATCAGTTGTCAATGAGTTGCTTATAAACTCGAAGTTCTCAATATTTGGACCTACATATTATTCAAAACATGAAAACTGCTCATTTTTATTTTAAAGGTATTGGCGAAAAATACAAAGTTTATTCGCATCACCCTGAATACTCACACTAGTTACTACAAGCCGTATGTAAATTTAACGTTATTTATGTCTACGTGTCCAATATTGCCCACTTCGATTTAGTACGCGACCAGTTGGTAAATATGAATTGAATTTCTCGATTTCGTAAATGTCAACTTCCGAATGTTTCCGTTCTTAGACTTTACTCAACAAAGGCCTGTTTGGGATTTTTCGAAATTCTATCGCTAAAAAAAAATGAGAAACAAAAAGCCAAACAATGTTTAGTTACCTTGCTCTGTTTTTGAATCAACACGTGCAACATGTGATGTAAAATCGATAGATTTGATCGCGATTAGTTTCTTCGAAGCCTTCGACACAACCTAGTCATGAAATATGTCACCACATACCTATATAGTGGTTTCAAACCTAGACGAACCGAATTTCCATAAGGTGCAATGTTGAGTTAGGCCCTTTTGTCCGCACGGTACCCCTTGGGTTAGGACCTTGATCGACTTTGATGAATTTAAAAAAAAATGAAAAGATTTTTCATAATTTTTTTAGTTTACACCCTTGAAAAGACGTTTGGTTGAAGAGTTCAAAAATGTGTAAAAGTAAATTTCGAAAAATTTGTGGGATAGGCCCTTCTGTTCCTTGTCCCATCATATATTTAATTATGAAAAATGTCGAAAAAAATGTGTTTTTTTGTGGTGAGAAAAGAAACTGGACCTGATGGTGGAATTCCGACCACGGATTCGGATTCAGCGACTCGAAACCCATATGGATTGACTAGTCTCGTCCGTCGAAGCTCCTACTTTTTTTGTGGGGCTTCAGTTTCAAGTAGAAGTATTGCATTTCCAACAAAATAAATTGATTTTTATCCAAATAGTTGAATTTAACCAAAAAACACGAATTTTTAACAAAATAGTTGAATCTTCAACCAGACAAGATTAATTCTAAACCGAACAGTTGCATTTATAACCTAGAAAGATTAAATTTCTGCCAAAAAGGATGAATTTTCAAGCCAAAAAGACAAATTTGTAACAAAACTTTTTTTTTTCATTGAACCCAAATAGAGTTTAGAATGAAATGGCAATCGGGACAGCATGCAGATTCCATCAAATGAATTGTTATTTGCGGAGACCTAAAAAATGTACCTCAAATTTCAAATATATATTATTATATTATTCGATTATTACATTCACCAAAAAATTGAGGAAAATTGCTAAGATGGAAACGAGAGTAAAAAGGATTCTCATTTTTTCCAAGTAGAGGAAAAACTGAATAATGTATTAATGAAGAATTAAGTTGATATTGTAACTAATGTTTATGCTGGAACTCTGTTATGGATAATTATATATACTATTATTTACATCTCATGGATTATATAAGATTATACAGGATGAGCTAAGTTTACAACTTTACAATAAACTCGTTTTTGTTGTTAAGGCATATTTTATAACTGTAGAAGAGATTAACGCAAAATTTCATATCTTCATGCGGAACAACTCTTGGAAATAAAAAATATTCAATTTTTTTTTGTACAAATCAAATCTTGAATTATCTAATTCAGAAAAATTTCAATACCTTAAATTGGAGTTGTCCCCCATGCGGGCAGTAATGACGAATATGTTATGATTGCAAGAATTTAATTTATTCATTTACTTAAAAGAAATCACGCACAAACCTCAGCAAGCAAAATACTGCAGAAAATCGCAATTTTATTTCCTCAATTTGGCGCCACTGGTCGCTACTATTTTTTTCTTGATCAGTAGATCGATCGATATAGATATACATCAAACTTTCTTTTATCTGGAAATTATTTATTTTATAATAAATTTTTTAATGCTCCTTTGAATCTATTTGAACACAATCAAATACACAACAACAAATCGATTCCTTGAGCATTCGAGCAATTGTTGACTCAGTGAACATCGATAAAGAAACTGTTAGATAAATTTGAGAAGAAAATTTACACGTGTAAAAGAAGAAAGCTTTGAAATATAGAAGAACGGCTCGTGGATTCTTAACCAGGACAAAGCGCCAGCACACAGGGCGCTGTCTATCCAAGGGTGTTCGGCGAAGAACAAGATTCCCGTATTGGAGCATCCATCGTACTCACCTCACCTAGCCCCATGTGATTTTTTTCTGTTCCCAAAGGTCAAGTCTGAGCTGAAAGGAGCAAGACGCGAGTCCGTGGAGATCATTGATTGATTTGGTAAATAAAAATTGTTAGATCGTCAGTCCAGTTATTTAATAGCCACACCCCGTATAACTGCAAAAACTCTAACGTCTTTAAGGTAGGGGCATTACCTTCTATTCATGAAACTTGTATCCTGTAACAATTTAGGTGTAATATATTCACGCCTTCAAAAATAATTTTTACGTTGTGAGAACACGATATTAGAAAATTATCATAAAATAATTTAACCACTCGAATAAAATAATAAGTGTAATTATCAATTTCTGGAACAAGAACCAGTATGTAATATGTGTGCAAATATTAAGGGAACATTATTCGGGAATTTCACAGAAAAACACAAAGGATAAAATGTGGTACAGATTTCGAACGGTAAAAATTATGTCTGCTCCGCTAGTACCTCCACAATCGAATTTCAACATTTTCTTTTTGCCGGAATTTCGAAGTCTTCTGGGCTCTTCAGAATCACAATAATTAATTTTCAAAAAAATACCCCTATTACCTGAAAACTGCCCTCAAAATGAATTATGCACTAGACATTAATATAAGCATATCCGAATTTTGGGTTATTTTTGAGCTCTCCAAAACACCCAAAACTGATTCAACAAAATCAACCCCTAACATTAAAAACTACCCCCCAAGAAAAACTTAGAGAATAAGTACAAGAAACAGTATATCAAAGATTTAAGCTATTTCTCAGTTCCTCGAAAATCACAAAACTATTTTTACGAAAACAACCAATAGCACTAAAAACTACTAAGAAGTTAACACTTCTTTCGGGTTTCACAGGAAGAGCAAAAAAATGCAAACTAAAAACAATCGCATTCGTCACCTTCGAAATATATCAGTAGATATCCCCGACGCCATAATGATAATAATAATGAACGATCTTTGCAGGTCTCTGGCAGATATTCTCAACTCCACAGTAATAATCAAGAACCCCAAATAGCACTCCTAGCACATTAAGCGAAATTTTTCACCAAGGCATCTTCATAAAACTCTGAAATATGCTGCAAACCCTAAGATTTTATTTAGTATCCCTCAAAACATTTTCGTAGCATGTTTATTCAAATATACTCTAGCTAGCCTTCCCGGAAACCACTAAAAAAAATTTGAATTGAAACTTGTCCATTAAGTCTTCTTCAGAAAATTCTATCCAGCCCAGAAATTCTTGCAGATTATCTCTACCGCTACTACCACTACTGCCACTTCTACTACTACTAGCACTACTACCACTACTACCACTACTACTCCCGGCGCCCTTGACCAGGCTACCGGGCGCGTCCACGGGTTGGGGATAGAGGGGCCCTGTACCGAGGGTTTCTGCTGAATACGGTTACAAAACTCAATAAGGAGTCGCGGACAATGGTTCAGGGATGATCCCGAAGGAATAACCAACCCAAGTCAAGGCGTGAACAACCGTGCCGAAGACTGAGTGGCACCAGGGAGTGGTGTTACGTACGGTGTCTCTAGGATTCCAGGTCGCCTCCTAGAGTATGCAGACCTTACCCCCGCATGCAGGGCTCTGCGGGGGTGGACCGTATAGTTCCCTAGCTACTAGTGGGACGAATATGGAAGACAAAAATCATAATAAAGTATGTGTAAAGAAATGTTTGGAGGGGAGTTGGAAGTTGTTGAGGGGGTGCCTGATCTGAGGGTTGATGAAAGCATGTCTCAGGTTCGAATGGACATGAAATCGTTCACCAGGACCTACCACGAGCATACTAAAACGATGGAGCGACTGACGAAGGTCATGAAAGAGATGGAACCTTTTTGCGGATCGCATAAGAACATGTTCCTTCCGATCAGGGAGGGTATAGCGGGGGCGAAGCGAGAGCTGGTCCACCTCAGCCTTCAATGCAATTGGATGAGGATCATGTTCAAGTGTTTCCAGGAAGATATGGGGATCAAAATGGGGAAAAGATTCCAGGAAATGAAGAAGGAAGCAGGACGGGGCACAGTGGCCTCCAAGGGGACCCAGACAATTGAAGAAGCCGAGCAAGATCTCGCTCCCGTAAGAGGGAAGAGGACGATGGAGCTCACCGTTAGTACCCCAGAAGCAGGTACGTCCAGACCTGTGCTGAAGAAGCAGAAGACGAAGGCACAACTTCCAAAGCCTGAAGCCGGACACCCTTGGTGTCAAAATCAAGGGTGTACGGCAGACCAGAAAAGGAAGCCTTCTAATAGAAGTTGAAAGCGAAGCAGAGGGCAGGGATAAGCTAAACTCTGCCATTATGGAAGCTGTCGGGGACGGCGGTAACGTCCGTGAACTTGTCCCGACGGTTGAGGTCGAGATCCTCGACTTGGACATAACCACGGAGGAAGGAAAGGCCACCGATGCAGTGAAGCGACACTTCGGCGATGCAATGATGGGTGAAGTCAGAGTCAGCCTGAAGAAGATAGCTTTCAGGGGAAATCTGAGGGCGTTCGTCGAGCTGAGGGAAGACCTGGCTGCCAGACTTGTTCGCTCAGGACATCTGAAGGTTGGATGGGTGTCCTGTAGAGTGCGGAAGAAGACAGTGGTTATTAGATGCTTCAGCTGCCACGGCTATGGGCACATAACATCTTAATGTGAGGGTCCTGATTAGACGATGGACTGTTGGAGGTGCGGAAAGGAGGGGCACAGAGCTGTGGACTGCGTCAATACACCGTTATGCTACCTCTGCGCCGCTAAGGAAGAAAAGCCCCGGACCGACCATCTTCCTATGACAGCAAGATGCACAGCTTTCCGGGAGGCAGCACCCTCGAGGAAGCCGAAAGGAGACGTGCGATAAGCCAAGCAGACTTACATGGTGGATGCCGAAGCTCGGCATAGGATGCCCATAACCCATGTCTTGAAGTAATGCGAAAGCGGATTCCGAGGCATGGGTTGGCAGGCAAGGGAGGTGAGTTTAGTGGGTACGGCTTTGGTAGGGGAAATGTCAACAGTACTTCTCTTTTGCAGTACTGTTGGGATTTCAACTACCCTGGCAAGCCCGGGTGGCAGATAGGGAAGTGCTCGCTGGAAACAGAGGGCAAGGCTGAAATAAAATAGGCCCCGTGGACCAAACACACGTGATCGGTGACGGCCGAGACCCACTGGGAGTGCTCCGAACGTTGCTGGCTTTTCAACCAACTTGGGGATGGAGCTGATGTGAGCTTGATCTGCCGACGTGTGAGTTGCGGCCGGACATCAGGAACCAGCCCCTTCGGCCCCTGATCAGGAAGTGCGTGGTGGCTGCAGAAGTTGGAATCTGCAGTGCTCCGGGTGACTCCGGTCCGTCCGTGTATTCCGGGACCGGTTAAACGAAGGATGGGTCTCAGGGAACCGGGGTGGATCCACGGTCCGAGGGTATACCCGTTCCCAGCTTTTTCACCTCGCATCCCCCTCCCCCGCGCACGAAGCGCTGGATCAATATTTATGGCGAGTTTACAAACTGAAGAACAACAAGAAGAGCTAACGAAAGAACAGCGGATTACCATCGCGGATAGTGAAAATGGAAGTGCCATGGACACGGACACGGCAATCAACGTAGAGGTAAATGAGAAGATAGTGATGTCTTCCAAACCGAAGGCAAATGATGAGTCGAAATCTTTTCAAATGAAAAGCTTGGGAGACTTGGAAACCGAGAAGGAAGGTTGGTTCAAATTACTGCAAGATGCCGTCAAGCATGCGGTCTCCCATTGCAAGAGGGTCACTAACACCCAAAAAGATATAAAAGACTTTTTATCGAATGCTCTGAACATTCTGAACAATCAAGGGAATTAAAATTGGTCGTTTGCAGGATTCCAAGAACAGCACCGAAAAAGAGATGCCCAACACCAAAATTTTGCATGAGCAACGACGACAGGCAACGAGGTCGCTTGAAAAACGCAAAAGGGATGAGAACACACTAGTCCCACCAACAGTCCTTACACTTAACCAAGGAAAAAACCGCAGTCTGAAATGGCAAGCGCCTGGATCACGGTTCAGAGAAGAGGCCGTAAATACAGAATACAGAGTGAGAAAGAACTCAGAATACCTGAAGAAAGTGACACCAAACAAAAATATAAGGCCAAGGAACCCCAAAGGAAAGGACGCCCTCGCTGTAAGGCCATACTCATATTCCCCACTGAAGACAAAAAGTGCGCCGATGTCCTTAAATGAGTAAATGGTAAATGGGTATTAAAGTCTCGGCGATCAGAGAAACGAGGAAGTGTGGTGTATTGGTGGAGCTTAGCGCAAAACCTGAAGATAAGTCCAAATTTAGTGTGGCTCTGCAGGCTGCTGTAGGAGAGAAAGGCAGGGTTCGTTTACTAGTACCCAGAACTGTGGTGAACATCCGGGATTTGGCTACCACAACGGAAAAAGAAGAGTTAAGAGGAGCCCAAGAGACTCTATTGGGAATGGATACGAGTGAAGACTTTAAGATTATATTGTCAGGACCGAATCGTTGGAGCAACATTATAGCATTCGTCGAAATGGAGGAGACCTATGCAAACAAATTTGATGAGTTGAGACACATAAAGATAGGTTGGGGTAACTGGCGGATTAGAAGAAAGGAGACGCTTCTCCGATGTTTTCGATACCACGGTTATGGCTATATGGTGGCGGGATGTCAGACAACGGACAGAGCAGGGTCGTGCTGGAAGTGCGGTGATAAGAGCCACCAAACAATCGATTGCACAGCTACACCCAAATGCTACTCATGTGCAGAAAGAGATCCGGAAAAGAACTTTGATCACATAACGCGATCATCGACGTGTGCGACGTTGCTGAACGCTAAGAATAAGAAAAACAAAAGGAGATAATGGCAGTCATCCTCCAGGGCAATCTGAGCCGCTGCCAGCTAGCCCAAAGCATGGTGTCTAAGCTGGCGGACAATAAAAAGGCAGACATTGTCATCGTTTGTGAACAATATGGACCTAGAAAAGGCAAAAATTGGTACCAGGACAAGAACGGTACTTCAGCTATTTGGCTAATAAACGACAATGACTTTCCGGTACAAAAATACGAAGGAGGTGATGGCTTTGTATGGGTCACGACGCCTAAAACAACTTTCGTCAGCTGCTATCTCTAACCAAATAAGGGTATAGCGGCTTCTCGTAGAAAACTGGAGGAAATGGAAGACCTATGTATTAAGCGGGCGCAGCAAGCCATATATCAAAATGAGAGGTCCTTGAGGATTACACAGCAACCGACCACCAGCATATTCGCTTCCAAATGGGCTGTGTACCCCCAAGGATTGACAAGGAGCAGAAGAGTAAGAAGCAAAAAACGGGCTGGAATGCAAAAAAGCTCGACACGAACAAATTACTTGGCACAGTTGTTAAGAAGGGCGGACATCTGCTTGAAGAGTCAGCAGCTCCGGTCGTCACGAAGTCAACCGTAGAATGCTTGACGGAGAGCTCAATGAACGTGATCGTGCAGGGCTGCAATGCAGCGATGCCGAAATGTCCAGCAAAGAGCGAAGCACACTTTTTTCCGATGTGAGAGGTGGGCGATTGAAAAATCCGAACTAAAGACATTGCTTGGAGTGGTGATAACTCCAGACAATGCAGTACAACTTATGCTAGAATCTCAAGGCATTTGGGACATCATATCACGCTATGTGGAAGATCTTCTACGAGAAAAGGGAAAAGAAGAAAAATTGCGAGAAAGAGAGTCTCAAGGTTGATCCTAACAGAACTTTCCAAGATGTCGAAGGCCGACAAGCCCGACGCGCTAAAAAAGCTCTGCTGAGGACGACGCGTACATCTTGGAGGAAGGGGAAGGTAAAATCAAAGACCAACAATACCGAACAGGACGGAGATGGAGTAAGCCAAGTAGGCAATAGAAAAGAAAAGCCGAAGCACGGCTTACTGGACCATTACCTAGACTCTGAAGTAATGCGAAAAGCGGTTCGGGAGTCATGGGTTGGCAGGAAAAAGGGGGGTTTTGGTCGGTAAGAATCCGACACTACCTAGCCTTCGGTTCAAAAAAACTACCACTACTTCCACTACTACCACCACTACTACCACTACTACCACCACTACTACCACTACTACCACTACTACCACCACTACCACTACTACTACCACTACTACACTAATACTACCACTACTACCCTCGTGTGGGTTTGCTGGTCTCTCATCGGGTGCCTCCCCAGGTTGCGGATAGGGGCATGCCTCCCAGATATGGGTGGTACCGGGAGAATTAAATGCCGATGCAGGTCCCACGGATTTTGGGGGGGACCAAACATACTTGCCAAGAGTGAGCGATGAGCACACCAAAATGGCGACAGAAAAGTCAGGAGTAGAAGCAGAAAACGCACGCGGGGAATCTAAGACCCTGGAGAAGCCAAAGGAAGATGAGACGCTGCGGTTCAAGGAATTCCCAGACTACGTCAACGCTGCAAATGCAGCTTTGAAGAAGGTAAAAGACACTCAAAAGGACATTGGTGATAATTTAAGTTCTGCTTTCAAGCTGCTTTTCAAGCAGAGCCTAAGAAAAACATGCAGATACCAAGAACGACGAAGAAGCAAAAACGGGTGGAAAACGCATCCAGTTCCTCAGCTGACAGCGTTGCCCCACCTAGAAAGAAGTCGCAGGCTGATGCCAACGGTGAAGGGATTGAAGGCAAAGGGCGGACTTGCCAGGGTAGGGCAACCCAGGGGAAGACTGCATGCCGCAGGCGACCAAACAAATCAGAGTAAAAGTCTCATCAATCAGGAAGATCAAAAACGGTGGTGTCCTCGTCGAACTCGAAACTAAGTCTTTGAGCAAAGACAAGTTCAGTGAAGCGCTCAAGGAGGCCAGTGGAGCCACAGGGAGCGTGCGCCTCCTAGTCCCGAGAGTCCAGATTGACATTTGTCATCTGGATGCTTCGACTGAAATAGAAGAAGTTGAAGAGACCTTATTCGCCATACTTGAGACGGCGAATAATGGCGAGATAAAAACATTAGGTCTCAGACGAATCGCTGGGTGAACATCATGGCATTCATTGAGCTGGACGAGACCATGACGACTGAACTGTTGGACGCAGGCCACTTCAAAGTGGGCTGGGTAAATTGCCGAGTGTGCAGAAGAGAAGCCATCAATCGTTACTACCGCTGCCATGGCTTTTCGCACCATGCAGCTCAGTGCAAGGGCCCTGATAGGCGCTTAAGGTGCTGACGTTATGGAAAGGAGGGCCACAGAGTTGCTCAGTGCACTGGTGAGCCGAACTGCTCTCTATGTGCAGAGCGCAACGATGGTGGTGATGTCATCCATGCATCGGGCACAGCCAAGTGTAACGCCTTTAGAAAAGAAAGACGGAGAAAACCAGAAGCGTGATGGCGACTATTATACAGGGGAACTCCAGCAGAATCATCCTTGCTCAGGATCTGCTGGTGCAAATGGCGTATAAGCGGGATGCTGTCCTGCTTATTATATCGGAGCAGTACCGTGACGTGCCCGGACAGGGTTTCTACTAGGACAACCTGGGCACTGCGGCGATATGGAACAGGAACGCTATTGGGTTCCGTATTTCCAAAGTGAGCCGTGGCGATGGCTTCGTCTGGGTCAGGCGCGCGGACGCTACTAACGTTAGCGTATATGTCGCGCCTAACGGTGGCATCACGGTTTTTCGACAGAAATGAGAAGATCTGAAGTCAAGCATTCGCGACGTTGATGGCCCCATCATTGTAGCTCGTGGCTTTAACGCCAAGGCAATCGAATGGAGGATGAGTCGGTCCTGCAGCAGAGGTGCTGCTGTGGTGGAAATGGCTGTCAGATTGGACCTGATCTTCCTCAACTCCGGAGGAGTTTCAACATTCAGTCGTGCCGGATGTCGAGGCACTATTATTGATATCACCCTTGTCCCCCTAGATCTGGCTAGAGTAATCTACGAATGGCATGTGCTGCAGTTATTTACTGGTAGTGATCACCAGTACATCCAATTGAAACTTGAGAAGAGACCTAAAGGACAAGATGCTGTGAGCGCACGAAGAACTACCCCCCTACGTGAATGGAATGTAGCCAAACTGAATCAGACAGCCCTATTTGAGAGTTTGTCCGGGACAGCCATGTCATGCTTTGAGCAGGAGGTTGAAACCACAGGCACTGTGAAGGAAGCAGAAAAATGCATGGAGAAGATGATGCATCACATCACCAGAGCTTGCGACAAGGCAATGCCAAAAGAAGCCAGAACCCTGCGAAGGAGACCTGCTTATTGGTGGACAGCTGAAATAGCCGAGCTACGACAGAAAGCACTGTATCTCCGGAGACGACCACAGCGTGGAAGAGGTCGAGTGAGCACAGCAGCTGCTGCAGTCCTCTACCTGTCGGCCGAAAAGCAACTGAGGAAGGCCATAAAAGCGAGCAAGCACAGTTATTGCGCAGCACTTTGCCGAGAAATCGATAGCGACACATGGGGACTCGGCTACCGTAGCGTCGCCCGAAGAATCGAAGGGCAAACACCAGAAGCTCCGTACGACCCAGCGATGATGGGGACAATCGTGTCAACACTCTTCCCCGATCATTCGGAAAGAGCTCAAGTCAGGAAACCAGATGCTCCTGGGGCTATACCTATTTTCAAACTGGAAGAACTTAGGACAGCGGCCTTCTCTTCAGGCAATCGCAAAGCCCCAGGACCAGATGAAATACTTGCAGAAGTGGTAAAAGCCATTACGAAAAAGCGACCCTACATGCTGCTCAACATGTATGATGCTTGCCTTTTAGCGAGTATCTTCGACAAGAAGTAAGAAATGAAGAGGTTGGTCCTGCTGGACAAGGGGAAGGGTCCGCCCATCACCCCATCGTCCTTCAGGCCACTCTGTGTGCTCGATAATCTTGGGAAGGTGTACGAAAAGCTACTCAAAGCAGGACTGCGCACAGCGGTCGAGTAAGCATCGGTTGAGGGTACCGGCGTATTCACTCAGGGTGATGAATGACTACTTGAGCGATAGGGAGCTGCTCTACGAGACCACAGAAGGACAAAGGCGGAAAAGTGTCATTGCAAGAGTAGCACAAGGCTCGTCACTCGGCCCAAATCTGTGGAACATTATGTACGATGACGTACTACGGATCGAGCGGCCGGAATGAGCTGATGACATCGTGTCAGTGACAAGAACAACGAAGTGGCACAATGAAAAGTCAGACATATTGTTTGGCTAGTGAATAACTGGCTTGATGAGCATGGCTCAGCCCTTGCTCCAAATAAAACTGAAGTGGTGGTCCTAACAAGGCAGAAGCGCTTTAATCCCTGTCTGGAGTTCAACGTGGCAGGAGTTAACATCAAAGCCAAGGAGGCAGTGAAGTACCTGAGCGTGTTGCTGGATAGGAAGCTGACCCACAGGATGCAGATCAAAGGAGCTGCTGAAAAAGCATCTACGATGGCAGCGGCACTTGCTAGACTGATGCCAAATGTCAATGGGCCGGAGTCGAGCAGAAGCAGGATCCTTATGAGTGTTGTCCACTCCATCCTGTTGTACGGGGCTGACGTGTGGGCAGACGCTCTGAAGTTTGAAACCTACCGCATAAACATCGCAGCGGTGCAAAGGTGCTGTGCTCTCCGCATCACATGTGCCTACAGCACGGTATCTGAGGCAGCAATAATGGTCATAGTAGGCAAAATCCCCATAGATCTACTTGCGATAGAATGCAAGAGGGCCTATGAAAGGAGACAAGCGCAGGAAACGACGACAAGCCGGATCAAAACTGAGGAAAGAAAGAGAATGCTATCTGAGTGGCAACAAGGATGGTCCAGTGTGACAAAGGGAAGGTGGACCCACAGTCTCATCAGAGAGGTAACTCTGTGTTCTAATAGGAAGCGCCAGGGAGGTTGATGATGAAATAAAGAAATGTTTAACAGCAATTTTAGTCGAACTTTCAAAAGCACAAATTCTACTCTTTTGACTTTTTTTCTTATCTCGCGTTGTTTGACTCAACAATTAAGAATGAAATATTCCGATACCATTTTCCATACTCAAAAAACAAACAATGCCTTCTCCCAAAAAATTTCTAGAACAAAGTTCACCGGTCTTCGTAAAAGCAACAATTTCAATGTCCGAACTTTTTTTCGTATCTCGCGTTATTTGGCGCAAAATTCGAATTTTCGATTTTTCAAAAAATTCGAAAAGTTGTTACGACAGTCTTGTGAGGCTTTCAAGAAGCAGCGTTTTCCTTTCCCTGACTTTTTTCCATGTCGTGCATTGTTTGGTTAAAAATTTTCATTTTCGTTTGTTTTTTCTTTGAATTTTGTAAAAGCTATAACTCTGATAATGTTTTTTTCTTATCAAAAAAAGTCATCGGGAAAAATGCTCGACCTTTTGGGTTCTACGAACGGCCGTACATATAATTTTCATATCTTAGAAAAAATGGTCTCAAAAATGTTGAAGATGCTCTTACCTTTCGAATCCTCGTTCAAGATGGCTGACTAATGAACTTGACCTTCTGTATTCGACACTGAGAGATTGCACCCAAGGCCAATCTAAAAGAATTATCCATTCAGGAGTTATCGTGCTCACGGACAGACATACATATAGACATGTATACAGACATAAACATTCTTAAAAACCTGTTTTTCGGGTTCAGAGGATCTCAAAACGAAAACGTTTGATAAGAACGGGGCAAGGGACAAATTTGACACATGTCTAATGCCTTCTCTGAAGAGAATGTAAAAACTTTGTATGATGTATTGTGGCCATAGCATTTGAAATTATTTTGCTGTTTGCATTACAAAAATATTTTTCACATATAGAAACTAATATGGGTGAAAATGAATATAAAGGTCCGAACTTCAATTCCACGGATAAGAAAGCTTTATTTACATAGTTTATGCATGTTAAAAAAAGATAATGCAATGTTATTCTATTTCGAGTTGAACCTGAAGACAAAGTTCTAACGCTCTTATTGTTAAGAAGAGTTTTGCGCTCGAAACTTACTAAGTTACTACAATTTTAGCTAAAATATTGCAGTCACAGCGCATACTGCTCGGGAATTTGAAAAGCAAGGTCATTCATATGAAAAACGCTGCTAAAGATAAAATTATGCTAGAGACATGGAAAAAAGGTTTCGGAGATAAGCGATTTGAAGCTCCACAAACATTCAACTCATGGTAACCGATCACAAAATTTTTCCATTATTTACGGGCATAATTACTACTATGCAAATTTCTAGCAATTAAAAAACAAATAGTGTCGAAAAAAATGACCGGGACGTCGAAAAGGTCCCTTTGAGTAGAACGAACCATTTCAAAGTTTAACATTATTTTCAAATATTCATGTTGTGTCCAGAGTAAGTCAGCCTTGGCTTGGGCCTTGGAGGCCTGCGAGTACGACCTCAAACGTGATCTTCATTTTGTGTACCATCATAACTCGCATGTCTTCCGGGATTAATACTTATTTAACTTATATGCGCCGCGAGTTCGTTGGCCATACGGTCCATATTTTAATCAGCTAAGCTTCTTGGACTAAAATCCAACGATAATCTCTCGGGTATATTATGAACTTGATCCCGCTAAACGGCACGTGCGTTGTCCGAATGTACATTTTGCTCATTATAATAACCCGTCTGTTTACAGGCATATATCATAGTTGCATCTTTTACAGCACTGGCCATGACCCGGCTTTCTAGATTCCCTTCTTGAACATAGTCAGCGATTATATGGAGCCATTGTATGTCCCTCGTATGCTCAAAACGACAAAGGACGAATTACTGGCAACCGGGCCTCCTAACACAGCAATATCACCACGCTTTGCAACCCTGCTCGAGCCAAGTCCTCTTAAAGCGGCTGGCACCCCTCGGGCCGATGACAGGTCTTTTGCCGCCGACTTGACGTTATCTGTCACCATTATTTGG
>JAUMHM010089227.1:0-13760 GCA_032362435.1 Melikaiella ostensackeni
CACATGTTTCGAAAAGTGCTGGAACCTCGAAAACAAGAAATGGGAAAGTTGCCGACTACGACTAGCCCGCTAGATCTCCTCTGGTTATCGGATTTGGGGAGCGGGGGTGGTCTCTGGCCCTTTGGTGGGGGGCCCACCACCATGGGACCGGGGTTGCTCTCCCTTCTTTGTCCGCTCACAAGGGCAGATTCTCTCGAACCTTCAACCGCGTCGAACGAAATTTAAATTAACGTTTGTAACGAAGTGCGCACTATAATAACTTTCGTATTTGATCATAAATAATAGATAAATTATGTGAGAAATAAACCAGATTTTTATTGCGGAAAAATAAGACATTTAAATTTTGAGCCTTTCCCGCTTTCAGCTCGTTGGCTATGACAGAATCCAGATCACAATTTCAATTGTGCAACGGCAGCAGCAGTAACCCCATCTTTAGTTTATAAATAGAACTAAACTGGGACGTAACAGCGGCAATCACGTGTCTAACCTAGCAAACTTGCCGGAACTTAAACGACCTGGAATTCCCGTCTAAGGTTGGGGGAGTTGTGAAGGCGTGTTATTCACCCGTCACTTAAATCTACCTGGGCCGGGAATCCGAAATTTTGAAAACATAATCCGGAATGAAAGTATAGAGCAAGGGTCCATACTCTAAACCACTACCAAGGAACACTTATGGCACTTGTAGAAATATTTTTATCCACCTTTTGTCTTCTCCTTTAATTTCATACTTCTCATTGGAACTAAGTCTGTCGACGAAAAATAAATAACCAGGAGGGAGGACGTTTGGCAACGAAATACAACATACGGATTTCAAATTTGGACCTTCTCCCGCTCAAGCCAACTGAAGATCGCCACCGACCGGAAGCCCGATGTTGGCACTCACCACTATAGTAAGACTGCGTGTCACCCTGTACAGTGACTTAGTATTTAATTTCTTACCAGTTCAACCTTCTCTCACCGAAGTGTCAACATATCAGAATGTATGGACATTTTGTATTTTTACTCATGAATTGAGTTATTAACATTAACCTTCAAGACAATTATTGCCATAATTTAACCACTAATCAGGGTGTTCTTCCCAACAATTACGATTCTGCGAACTCGTACGAGTTTTGAAAATGGTTCACGTTACCTCAGCGACAGCGGTAATTGGCTGGGGACCTCAACTTTGTAGATCCGACTGACGTATTTCCGCCTGCAACACAACCTTGCATTCTTGCTCTGTACTTCCCGCCGTAAAGGTCGATTCCGGTTAAACAAATATTAAAATATCGAGGTCATGGATTCTTTCCGATTATGTGTGACTGTTATTCGTAATGGTCGATAAGACGCAGGTATGTTCATATGTTTATCGACAAGTTTAATGGTCGGACGGGCGTTTGAAACAGGAATTGTAAAGAAATTTATTAGCCACGTGTTCCGACCATGAGACTTGGCCACTCCATAAGTGCACGAGTGTTCCCCGTATTAACTCCCGACAAACGACTTTTACACTCTCAGGATTTCCTTTTATCATACGATTGTAATTTTTCACTTGATAATAGTTTTAACTTGGGGTCTCGGAACTTTCTGTCAGTAAGATTCTGGGCATGCAATATGTTAGGTTTAAAAAATATTTGAAAATCAGGAATTTGTTTTCGAAAAAAATTCAGAAGTCTACCGCAGTCGTGAGTTTGATAAAAATCGTAACTCTTTAAGTTACTTTCGAAGTGTACTTCACAAGTCTTTTTTACGATAATCAATAAAACTTATTGCTCTCTCAACAATTTTTTTATTCTTACTTTTCGAATTAAGGCTGCTAGTTTTTGAAAAATTCATATATTGCTCTTAAAATTGAACAAAGAATACAGATAAGAATAAGCGTTAATAATTTTTAATAGTAAGTGAATTGAGGAAGCTTAATTTATAGCTTAATATAGGAAAATTTCAATTATTCTTTTGGCCTGTAATTCAACATTTTCTAAAATTTATAGAAACACTTTTAGGAAGGAAAATACAACTATTATTGGTTGAGAATTATTTTTTTTTTTTTTGGTTTAAAATTTTATTATTTGGATGAAAGTTTAACTATTTTGACTAAAATTCAATAATTTTCATAGAAAATCATTCTGTTCGGTTAAAAATTCTACTGTTTTGTTGAAAATTTTTATTTGCGAATTGGAAATTCAACTGGTTTGTAGAAAATTTGCCTTTTTGTCTTGAAATTCCAACAATCTGGTTGATTTCTTTTCTCGCTTGACTGAAAATTCAACTCGTTTGTTCAAAGTTCGCGTTTCGGTTGAATTGAACTATTTATGATATTAAATTAGAATCTTCTTGTGTTGAAATGTCAACTATTACATTTTCCGTTGAGAATGCAAATTTTTTGGCGTCGTCCATAAAGGACGCCACGCTCTGAGAGTGAGGGAGGGGTGGGCTTTATCAAATTGTGACGTATCAGGATACAAAAAAATTCGGAAAATTCGTGACAAAAAGGAGGGGAGGGGTAAAAATTGTCGGAACATTGCGTAACGTCATTTGTGGACGACGCCTTCCGTTGAAAATTAATTTTTTAATTGAAAATTGAACTATTTCATTTTTGGTTGAAAATTGATCTTTCTGGTGTGAAAAATTAACCGTTTGGTAGATTTCAACTGTTTTTGATTCAAAATTAAAATATTTTTATTTGAAATATCAACTATTACATTTCTTTCATTGAGAATTCATCTTTTTTGGTTGATGGTAGAACTACTTTGTTAAAAATTCATTTTTTTTACTGCAAAGATTCATCATTTATTTGAGAATGCATTTATTTCGATGAAAATTTAACTATTTTGTTGTCAATTTTTTTTCGGTGAAATGTTGATTCTTCGACTGAAAATTCAATTATCATGTTCAAAATTCAACTATTTGCTTGAAAATTTATGCATTTTATTGGAAATTCATCTTTTTTGGTTGACCTTAACTTTTTTTTTATTTAAAAGTACACTCATCTCGCAATTCGTGGCCACCATCGGTTCTAGTTGGCCACTAATCGAAGGCTATTGAAAATCCAGTTTTAACCGGATTCAACGCGACGAGTGAGTAAACATTCAGGGCCGCATATATAATCTCTGAACCTGGCACGTACAAAAGTACATGCGCACAGAGTCGCGACATAAATAACTTCTAATACGTCGCTGAGTGTCCATGCGAAGACCTTGAGTATAGACCGACAAGAGGTGCACAGGGGGAAGATAGAAGCATTTAAGCGTGAACAACCGTGAGGCTGGCCAGAGATGGGATGGCCACGAATTGCGAGATGAATGTAAAATATTTTTTTGTTGAAATATCAACTATTACATTTTTTCATTGAGAATTCATTGTTTTTGGTTGGAAGTAGAATCACTCTGTTAAGAATTTATTTTTGTGTTTAAAGATTCATCATTTTCGTTGAAAATTCATTTATTTCGCTGAAAATTTAACTACTTTGTTGAAATTTTTTTTATCAAATATCAATTTTTTTATTGAATATTTAATTTCTTCATTTTTGGTTGAAAATGAAACTGCTTGGTTTTGAAATTTATCTTGTCTAGATGAAAATTCAACTATTTCGTTGAAAACTCATGTATTTGGATGAGGATTCGTCTTTTTTGGTTGATGTCTACTGTTTCTAATTCAAAAGATATTTTTTGGATGAAATATCAACTATTATATTTTTTATTAAGAATTCATCTATTTCTTCGAAAATTTAGCTGTTTTGTAATAGTAATAATAATTTATACTGTTTAGTTGGAGATTCATCTTTTAATTGAAATTTTTTATTTTTTAGTTGAAAATGCAACTATTTGATTTGAAAATTTGTCTTTTTTAGATGAAAATTTAAGTATTTGGTTGAAAATTCATGCATTTTGTTGTAAATTCATTTTTTCTTGCGCAAATATTAATTTTCAACTGTTAATTTCATTATTCCATTTTTAGTCAAAAATTTATCTTTTTTCAATGAAAACTCAACTATTTGGTTGAAAATTCATGTATTTTGTTGAAAGTTCGTCTCTTTTGGTAGAAAATTAATCTTCGTGGTTGAAGGTTGAATTCGTCTGTTGGAAAATAATTTTCTTGGACCAAGAAACATAATTTTAGTTAAAAATTCCTCTCTTACGTTGAAAATTTGACTGGTTGAATTTTTGTTTGTTGATTAAGCTCAAAAAAGCTTGTGTTCATTATTTTTTTCAGATAACGAAAATGCTATCTCCAAAATCTATGATAACGATTCTTGCTGCATTATTGGCACTTATTTATAGTGCAATAGCCGCTGGGCCCAACTGCGGCCATGTGACCCAAACATATACGAGTACTGTTACTGAAGGACTACTCGCAAAGGATTTTCAAGGCACCTGCTGCGACACCTTGATTTGTTGGGCGATGAAATTCTCCGGGCCTAAAACGTGTTTAACACCTACAAAGGGCAGGTCGTAGGGATAATTATTCATCATTGACTACAATAGAACTCAATAAATGAAACGTTAGAATGTTCCACGTAATCAATTAATGAATTGTAGAGCTAAATTGTGCTTTTTCTTCTTATCCCTTAAGCCTCGCTCTTAACTTTTTAAATGATCCACACGGAAAGCTACAAATTTTTTAATGTGAAATTTGTTTTGTTCTAGATGTTATTAATTTCGAATCAATATGTTTCAATATGAACTTTTTTCCATTGTAAAGCTTTTCCTTATTGAAAGTTCTTGTTTTAAATTTTCTGTAGTTAGACTAAGACACTTCGTGAAAAGTGTCAAATTCTCTCTTGAGTAGAGGCATACGTATTTTCTCGCAACCAAGCTATTTCAGAACTTATCTTAAATTACCTAAAAGAATGGTAATGGAAATTCATGATTTTCGGGAAAATACCGGAAATTTATGGAGACTGCGAAATTTGTGCAAAGTTTTGGAAGGTTATTGACATTTTTGGAAATTGATGGAAATTTATGCAAATGCTTGCAGCTTTTGGAAATCTAGAAAACTTTTAGAGGGTAATAGGAATTTATGGAAGCTTCAAAGCCTGTCTAGTTTTATTCAGAGTTGAGAATTCTTATTACATTTATGAATGGTTATGAATGGACATGCCACCTTATGCCGACTTATAGTAGCTGCTTAGTTTGGACATAATTTCATACTTATGGAAAACATTTATTTCATCAAGCTGGTAGTTGGTGTATGCTTTAAATAATGAACAATCCGTGAAATAATGTACCTTGGGATAGGATTGACACTTCTGATGACGAAAGGCATGCCTTCGGAAAATTTTCAGGCAATGAATGAAGACTGGGTGTTTAAAATAATAGAGGTTTAAATGATCTCAAGGAAAGGGAATCGCGGAATACAATGCGCGTGGGGAAGCTAGATATTTTATGTATACCGGAAACAAAACAAAAAGGGATGTGAGATGAAAAAGATAGAAAATGGGCTAGAGCTTTGGTCAGGAGTGGACAATGAATTACATGGTAGCCAAGGAGTCGGTCTGATTATAAATGAGTGAGAAAAACAGCATGTAAAAAAGTATAAATGTGTATCTCCTAGATCATTATGGGTAAGAATAAAAGTAGGAATCAGTATGCTATTTACTATAGCGTGCTACGCTCCAGTTGTTGGTGACAGTAGTGATGTAAAAGATATCTTTTAGGATTCGTTTCAATGATATTTTAGGTACTTGCGATCCCGAGGAAAGGATCATTCTACTTGGAGATATGAATGGCTGGCCTGGTATTCAACGCGAAGGTATGGATAGGGTACTTTGTCATCTCGGAGACCCGAAAACGAACGATATTGGGGAGAAATTGATTAGCTGAAGCTTGAAAAAAGGCTTGTTTATCACAAATACTTAGTTCAGACATAAAATGATCCACATGTTTACTTAGTGCAGAGGCGAAAGACAGAGTATGATTGACTTCTGTGTTATGGATGGAGGGGAAAAGGAATTAATAACAAGTCAAAGCAGGCGCGAGTAAAAACCAAAAATTCGCTGGAACCAGAAGTACAAGTAGTATAATGTGAAAAGCTGAAAAAATATTGAGGACATCATGAAAAAGATTGAAAGACGGAATTAGTCAATAAAAATTTAGAGAGTGCATGTATACTACTACGGGATAGTATCTTCAAGAGTGCACTGAAGTGTGCGATACTGCGGCTGTATGAAGGAAGACTTGAGATGCTTGGTGAATGATGAAATCCGCGTGGCTGTTAAGGAGAAAAACAAGCATACCCGAGAAAGCAGAATATTAAAGATCTTAGCAATTAGGAGAGGAAAATGATTATAGGGATAAAATAGAAAAGCAAAGATACTAGTCAAGGAAAGCAAGGATAAAGTCAAAAAGGAAGAAGATAAAAAGATGCAAAATGATTCTTAAGGAAATAAGAAATTGTTTTGGAAATGGATTGAGAAGATCTAGAAAGAAAGTAATAGCACTGAGTTAGTCGGAATTGAGAATACTGATGGTTAAGAGGTATGGGATATGAGCAAAGTGAAAAACTGTGTGAGTGATTTCTTCAAGAAATTTTATCGAGGTCAAGCTATGGAGTATGAAGACTGTGACACATGAGAGAATACATTAGACAATCATCATGTAGGTGGTGAAAGAAGAATCGATATTCGCGATATTATATTTGTAATTAAGAAACTGAAGAATGGTAAGGCTGCTGATGCAGATAGTATCACTGCTGAAATGCTTATGAGCAGTGGCGGATATTTGTTTTTGGAACAGGTGCGTACTTGGAGCGAATAAATATTGAATACACTCATCTCGCCATTCGTGGCCATCCCATCTCTGGCCAGCCTCACGGTTGTTCACGCTTGAATGCTTCTGTCTCCCCTCTCTGTGCATATACTTTCATGCGTGCCCGGTTCAGAGATTATATATGCGGCCCTGAGTGTTTACTCACTCGTCACAATAAATCCGATTGAAACTAGATTTTTAATAACCTTCGATTAGCGGCCAACTAGAACCGAGAGTGGCCACGAATGGAGACATGAGTGCAGTTTGGTTCAAATGAGTTCGAAAGACGAAACTAGTGATAGTAATCATAAAGATGATAAATCAGTATCTAAAAAAATAAATTAAACTTTATTTTTGCCACATTTGAAATACAAAATATCTCCGAGATTTTTTTCGGCTATTCAGAAAATACTCGTATTTGCTGGTTTTTCTTTAATAGGGTGCTTTGCCGCTGATTCTCAATTCGGCTTATTTCATTAATCGAACTTCTCACCCAGAGTTTCAAAAAATAGTATGTGTCGAGTGTGCGCAGTTGATTTATATGGTGAAGCTCTAAATGATTGGAGAAAGTCGATTATCGTTCCACTCGGCAAGGGAAAGGGTGATAAACGTGACCGTACTAATTATAGAGCGATTAGCCTACTAACACTAAGTACCGTGGGTGCAACATTTACCAAAATACTTAGTATGGTCATGGGAATACAAAAAGGAAGAATCTGGGAAGTCCAATGTAGATTTATGCAAAGGAGATCCTGTACGGATCAGATATTAAGCTTGTGCCAGATCACAGAAAAAAGTATGAGAATAAACGAAAAAAATTTCTGTGCTTTTGTTAATCGGAAAAAGCTTTCGATAAGGTGGATAGAACTAAACTTTGGGAAGTCTTGAAAGAATATGGACTGAATGGTTGACTTCTAAAAGCAATAAAAACAATATACGTACGTGACGGTCTGTAGAAAAGGACCCAACGACCAAAACTTCGTTTTGAGAAAAATGCGTTTGAAGTATAGTTATAACAATCCACTTAGAGAATCTCTTCACGTGGGGTCATTAGTATCCAAAATCTTTCGTTTCAGGCATCACTCTTCTTCTTATAAACAATTATTCTCCATACATCCCTATCCCTACATACCTCTTTTTCTTCCGGTACATCCATGCATCGTCTCATGCACGCTCTTGTATTTCTACGACTTCGAATATCCCTTCTCTTTAGGGTGTCATTCACACATTCCAAACATTCTTTCTTCGGTCTACCTCTGGGTATGCCACCACTCACTTTACCTGAATATACTTGATTCGTTGAACGTTCTGTATTAGTTCTCTCAACATGACCAAACTATCTCAACAAGTTTCTTTCAATCATATAACACTGTGGGTGCAAGCACAGAGTTATATATTGCCATTACAAAATTTTTTGTAAAAGTCGGACTTTCACAAAACTTTTTGTAACGGCTACCGAACTGTCTCATGGACAACAGTCGTTATGGCTGCAGCCGCCGGACTCTGCCCCTGTCCTGTTGAACTCATTAAAGAGCTCATTGAGGAAAGCTTACGTCTCATGGTGTGTTTCACTGATGCCATCTTAGAGTCTGCAGATCAAGAGCCATCTATGAGAAACAGTTCTCCGAAATTTAGAGTCAATATGGACCTTCTCCGGTTAGTTGGCATACTGAACACCGAGATACTGCCTCTGTTCTCGCAGCGGGATATGAGCTTGCTGCAGGTGCAGACTCTTACCGATTGCGCTGCGGTCGCATGTGCCAGAATATTGAGCATAAAACTCAGAGCCTAGGTTGCTAACAACCACGCCCCAAGAAAGATGTCAGACTCTCCATGAAAGTTTCGACTTCAAGGCGAGATTAGTAAAATAAAAGCGAAACTGTGACGATTGTACCAATTTCGATCGGGTAATCGGTCTCAGAGACTGACTCGCCATGTGGAGGAGATCCCTTGTCCATATAACATTAGTTCAAGAACATCTACGAACCTGGACGAAATAATTGACTATTTTGAACAGAGACTCATAGTCCTGTCAGCGCGACTGCGACGATTTAGGAGAGCGACCGCTAGAAGGAATGACAATAGGACCTTTTTGGCAGATGAAAAACGTTTCTATCGCAGACTTGCAGATGGCGAAAACAAAACTGAAAATTATTGTGAACCAGCTGGGGCCGAGGAAATGGCCAGATATTGATCGAGCATCTGGGGTACTCATAGGTCAAGTCAGCTGGACACGACGTGGCTCCATCTAGGAAAAGGCAGAGTTGCACGGTTGTCTTGGATGAATACTCTATTCATCTCAGCCTCTGTCGTAACCGCAGCGGGGTTATGGATGTTCGTCGATTGTGTGATTCTCAGGATGCACAATTGCGCGAATATTTCCAGCTGCACAAACAACAACCCCAAACATTACATCTTTCTTGCGTAGATAGTGATGCTTCAAACCTCTGGTTAAGGCGGGGAGAACACTTTTCGGAGACGGAGGGATTTGTAATTGCCATTCAGGACAGGGTAATCAAGGCGAAGAATTGCCAAAAACACGTCCTGAGTATGGCAGCAGTGGTTAACAGAAGCCGCCTTTGTCGAGATCCCAATGAAAACATCGAACACATCATTGATAGTTGTACATTAGTTAGTTGTACGTTACAGTTACTGGAAAGAGAAATGAAAAATATCATGAAATTATTTTATGAGTAATCTTTATTTAAATAATTGATCCTCAACATATTAAAAAACTTCATCGTTGAACATTCATCTGTGCTGCTCATTTATAACAATTGCGTTCTTATGCTCTTATACACTAAATGCAGAATCAAGTTTCATAAACAAATTTGGATTCTTCTGCTCGCAGTAATTACACTCTATGGATTGAAGTTGCCGAAGTTTTTAGATTCTAATTTGTATTCAAAAGGTATTTTCTTTTTTAGCTAATTATTCCTCATATGAGCGCACATTGTATTGTTTTTGCGAAGAATAATTCATTTTCTAAGTTGAGAGCAGCTATATATTATATTTAAGCATTCAATGCAAAAGATAATAAACGTTAATGGTGTTCTGCGATAGACCTATATCAATTATTTCCATTACTGTATTAAACTAGAACTATTTACATTTATACACACTATAAAAATACACAACTTCACTCACAATATGAAGACAATTCATTTTAATTCTTTGTGATGAAATATGTAAGCTGAACGCCTAATTGGCAAAGGTTAATATTAGGAATGAAAATATTGCAAAAATTATCAGAAAGCTTTCGAAAATGTACAAAAAAGCGTATCAGAATCTGAGAATCTTTTATCTGAGTGTAGATTTTATTGCAGTTGAACGAAAATATTTGGTAGCGAATTCGAAAAAAAACTCTACATCAAACATTCCTTTATTGAATTCCTCCATCCTGTTATTTATAAAAATAAGAATCGATGCAATTGTTCACAACAAATGCGCGTCAGAGCATTCGCACTATAAAAAAAAGTATTATTGTAAATTTTCCATAATAATTATGACCCTGTTCTTCTTGTTTCCGATGCACATTCAAGTCCGGTGCTTCTGTTGAATGAGTTTCTGATTATGGCTTTTTTCACTTTTTTCACAGGTTATGTTGCTGCTAGATTCTGAAAAATAATTCTTTCAATTACAAAAAAATATCAAATTTCAAGTCATACTGACAGGCTCATATTAATACACACTTTCAAAAAACTAGAGTTTTTTACCTCTTTCTGATCAAAAAATATAAGTAAATTATAATAAATTGTTTAAACAATATAAAAATGGGCCCTCGTTAAGTGACATTTTCAGAAAAGAGTGAGCATTCATAAATGTTCCATTGGTTACTGAGCGGTCTCTTAGAAAATATGAAATTACGTGGGTGGTCAAACAACCCTCAAGGCGCATTAACCACCCCAGAACATAAACAATCTTACTTTCTCATATAATGCATGACAATTTTTTTCGGACTATATATCGTAAAGAAGCCTTACAAAAAGTATAAGAAAATTCAGAAGTGAACAAAAGTTAAAAATCTACCCTAAAGGCAAAACAAAAAAATTTTGAGAACAAATAATTATGTTTCGAGCTCTTTACAGACTTCAATGTAGACAATTCAGTTTTTCCAACCCACTAAAGATATCGGAAAAGTAATAAAATATATTCGTTGTTCTAAAAGGGGCAGTTTTTCACCATTGATGGTGCTCTTGATCACCAGTGTAGTATAATTCATATTAAATTTAATAAATTAAATAGGAGGGTCTATGATGAATACTTGAAAGGGGTTATTTTTGGCTCAATCGTCGACAAGACGACAAGTGCTAATTTTTTATAAGCAAAATTAATAAACAAATGCACCACTTGGCTATTTTTAACATTTAAACTATGTTACTTTAATGTAATCAACTGTTAAAAACTAATTCTCAACCTTTTCTTAGACACTTGAGTAACGATAAATTATTAATATTACTGTTATTAACAATGTCATTAAGAAATTTGTCTCATATCATGTGACTGTTAGTAAATTGCACAATAAAAACGGAATTTTAGTTTTTAAATGCTTGAGAGGAGAAAAATCTTTTTATAACATTGATATTAACAACAACAATAGTCAATCGTTATCCGCCTATCTGAAAAAAGTTTAAGAAATAGTTATTAACAGTTGATTGCGTTGAATAACAAAGTTTAAGTCTTGGAAAACAGCCAAATAATGTAGTTGCTAATTAGGTTTGTTTACATAATCATCAGTTGTTATCGATTGATAGGAAGGTATCATTGGTCAATAATTGTTTGTTAATTCCTCGAAGAAAAGCAGAATTTTTTGTCAACAAATGCATAAGATGATAAAAATTAGTTTAAAAAATGTAATTACAAATAAAAATTGTTGAATGTCATCTTAAAGTACCCAAAAGTTTATAGATTATACTCAAACCGCCGTTTCAGTCCCCCCAGTTTCAGCCTTCCTAGAACGGCTGGTCCACGCAGGTTCTGCGGCGCGCAGAAGAGAAACGGTGTTCAACCAAGCGTGAAACACCAGCAGCGTACTCGTATAGATAAAGGCGCAGTGCGCGTGTACTCAGGTTCGGAGATTGCGTAATATTAGGGAATGGTTCTCACGACCCTAACTGTTTATGTTTGGATCCCCCCGATTTAGGTCCAAAACAATTTGAAGACAGCCCCCGACACTGGACTGAAACCGCGGTTTGAGTGTAGTTACACTCGAACTCCAAGATCAGGTCAGTTTTGGGAGTTGCTTCGCACTGGCCTTGCTTCTGAAACAGCTTCCTCGAAACTTAAACAGTCAGGGCCGTGTGAAACATTTTCTGATATCATGCAATCTCCGAACGTGAGTACAAACGTCAGTACCCGCGACTGCGCCCTTATTCATACGCTGCTGGCGTTTCACGCCTAGTTGAACACTGTCTCTCGCCCCGCGAGCTGAGAAACTGCACAGCCCAGCAGTCGGCCAGCAGTTCTAGGAATACTTAAACTGGATGGGATTATATAAGAGCTCGAGTGTATTTAGATTTCATTATGTTGAAAAGAACCAGTTTGTGCCCAGTGATGCATTTTTTAATTAGGTTTGTTTGAGAAATCATTAATTGTTATTAGATGACTAATTATGATAACCAGGTGTCATTGCAGAGCAATGTTTGGCCGATTTCGTAATGAAAAACTTGATGTATTCCATCATAAATACCTGATGTGGATAACTGCTTATCAAACTTGTTTGTAAAATAACAAATTATTTCAATCAATTTCATTCATTCAGTCTCAAAACTCTTCTGGTGTTTAAATTGTACAGATTTAGTGCAAATCCAATTTGATGCACTTATTTCTCCATAAGAAATTCAATAAATTTAATCAATTGTTTCAATAAGGCTGCAACTACAAGATCGAGTAGAATAACAGTTTTCAAAATTTAAGAACTAATTATAAATGTTACTGAAATTATCATGAACTTTCTAATTAAAAGGACTGACATTGAAAAACACTTATTTTTCCGTCGAAAAATAACCGGATAATGCATTTGTTTATTACTTTTGTTTACAATATTTACAAAAATCATCTTAGGAGAAATTTTTTGAATTGATACCAAAAGCTTCTTCGACAGTTTATCAATCAGTTTATCGATATAAGCCCTTGAAGACTCACATCTTCTTAGAAATATCCTTCGGGAGCAGAGGTTTTACGGAAATTTTTGCAAAATGATTATAAGTAATGCCCCACCCTATTGGATGGTGGCTAGCCAACTTCTTATTACGTTCGACCCTTCTTATCCGAAATCAGATACAGGCTACAAGCCCCCCCCCCCCAGCTTTCACAATTCCCAAAGAAAAATAAGCTCATCTATAGAATGTCAATTGAAATTTCTTATGCTTGCTTACCAGTTCCTTATGTTAACGTAGGGAACTGGTAAGGATACATAAGAAAGTGGGCATAAGTGGGCATCAAGTCATCCTAAAGACTGTAACGTGGTACATAGTACTTGTCCCATAGCTTCTTCCTTTCCAGCCGATGACTGACTAAGAGTGGTGGCGGTGAGGCAGTACGTGATCGGATGACTATGCAACTCATCACCGACTCCATGGTTGATGCAGTGGTAGCGCATCAGACTTCGAGCCGGCGGAAAGGGTTCGATTTCCCGGACCGGAGTCAGTTTTTACTGATGCTCACTCGCTACGCTTCTAGCACTTGACAGTCACCCTTCCTCTTCCTTTCCCCTGTACAGCTTACACGCTGCATATTGCGCCTAACGAAAATTCCCCACATCTTCTTCCAAGATAACGGGCGGTGTTTTGGGATTACTACGCAGGTTGAGGAAGGTTTCTACTTGATCGGTGAAAGATCCAAAAGGTAGGGGTTGGTCTCTAGGGACTCTACTGTGCTCATTATGGGGTTTCGCCACAATAATCATTTTAGTGCCCAGCCGGCAAAAATATCCCTGCTCCTTTCCTTGGAGTATGGGGGACGTCCCGAAATAGGGTGGGGGGGCGTAACGTGGTACGCGGTATACATCACATAGCTTCTTTCCTCCATGGT
>JAUMHM010089227.1:13770-27683 GCA_032362435.1 Melikaiella ostensackeni
CTCCCTTTCCACCCCGAAGACAGACTGAGAGTGGTAGCGGTGAGGCAGTAGGTGATTGGTTGACTGTATGGAACTCATCACCGACTCCGTGGTTGGCCAGTGTTAGTTACGCTTCTAACACTCGACAGTCACCCTTCCTCTTCCTTTCCCCTGTACAGCTTCCACGCTACAAAACGTCCTCAGAATGTAGATACCTCTAGGTCTAGTGACTTGACATCTTTAAGGCATCCTTTGGATCTTATGTCTTTAAAAGGTCCTCAGGACGACCTCAAGAAGTCCGCCAGAAGATGTCTATAGGACAACCTTAGGACTTTTGTGCATACTGGGTGCTTACCAGTTCCCAAGAACGTATATAATAAGGCCAGGAAACTCGAATCGAGGGAGTAGCACGAGAGACAGCGGCTGGGTCGGAGAGCACATCGCTGCGTAGTTTCGTACTACACATCAAGCTGTCTGTTTTTCTCCGCGAGCGAGAAAGAGTCAAGCACGTGCATTGGAGATTGGAGTTGCTTTGTTGCTCACACTTTGATGTTTAAATTTTCGTCAGAATTCTACGTCGCGTTTTTAATGTGTTTTTCATGCGAGAAATGAAAAATAATTTAAAAAATGGCGCGAGTGTGTTGTGTCGTGCAATGCAGCACCAAATCGGGCGTCCAAGAGAAATGTGCAAGTTCATTTAAAATCAAATCGGTAAGTTGTCCTATGACTTTATTTAAGGCCATGTGAGCGTAACATTCGATCATACGATCGGTCGCGCGCGCAATCTTACAATAAGGGGGAAAAACGCGGGACCGATGCAGGCAGCAAGGGTAGCAGCTTAATTCTGGCACCGGTATCGGTCACTTCTTCTAAGAGGCTCAGCGAGGTAAGACGTGCTGGACATCTTTATATCGTAGATTGGCGTCATACGAATTTCCCTGAAGGAACCTACTCTTTTGAGATTCACCTTCTCGCGAATGAGAAATTATCTCAATTCATTTTTGGATTTCATCAATTAAAGTGAGTTTGTGTGGGATTTCAAGAAATTAAACTTATCAATGTGTGTAATGTTTGTAACGACTCTGCACTCCATTTAACGATGGAGACCTTTTTGTGCATGATTGCATTTTGAATTTTGAATCAAAGAGTGAATAATATTTTAATCATTTTCAAATCAATTGGGGAAAATATTTATATTGAAATCTAAAAGTGCAACGGAACTTCTAACAATTTTGCACTTTATTTGAATATTAAGACCTCGTTGTGCGAGTGAAGTTTGGCGTCATAAATAAAGGAGAAAAATATGAAGGAGAATCTACAAATCCGCTTCTAAAATTATATAAAGATAAAATTGTGCTCACTCGTAATGATTTTGCACCTTATTTAATTATGAAGACCTCGTTGTGTCATGAGACATGAAAAATGAAGATTTAATTGTGTGCAATAATCTCAAATAGATCTTTTGAGGGAGATCTATAAAAATAAATTTAAATCATTGCAAAAGTTCGCATTCAACTCTCCCTTGGGTGAACTCACAATTGTCACTCAATTGTTATTAATTTATCGTGAAATTTAGTTTTAAGATGGATAGGGCCAATCTTAAGGTCCTATCAGTATTGGAATCAATTTATATTGATTATAAGTCAATTATTTTCCATTTCTCGCATGAAAAACACATTAAAAACGCGAAGTAGAATTTTAACGAAAATGTAAACACCAAAGTGTTAGCAACTCCAATGCACGTGCTTGAACTCTTTCTCGTTCGCGGAGAAGAAGAGACAGCCGGATGCGCAGTACGAAACTACGCAACGATGTGCTCCAAAGTTACCGACGTTATTTCAGCCACGGGTGCTCTTCCCCATTCACTCGAGTTCCCTGACGTTATTATACGAGTATACGTTCTTGCCAGCTACTTACGCTAACATAAGAAACTGGTAAGTAGACAACAAGACATCCTAAAGACGTTCTCTATAGATGCACCTCTATGCCTTATGAAAATCTTAAATTAATGCCTGATTCGTTTAAGTTTGTCTACTTACAGTCTCTTCTATCCTTTTGAGCAACCTCTTCTTATTGTACAGATTAGTGCAGCAATCACACCTCCACCAAACATCAATATAACGAAGACTGCGAGTCTCCAGTCATCCTTTCTCGATATGACTTTTCTAGCTGAAGGTAAAGTCACAACTTCCGCCGAATTGACACCCAGACGTGAAGCTTTCGCAAGAATTGTCCTCAGTCGTCGAGAAGCCTTTTCACAGGCCATTTTCGAAGAAATTCCTTTTGATGATCTTGTCTTCATTCGGCTATTAATATTTTATACGTCCATGTTGGGTTTTATTCCATCATTCCAATGTCACTTCCTATTTTTATCGTCCCAATTCTACTTCTCTTCCCATTGCTTTTTCTCTTTTGCCGCCTATCGGTCTCTCTCTCTCTCCCTCTCTCTCTCATGTCGTTGCTATGTCATATTCTTTTCACACTCTTATAACTTTTTTGCATCTCATGATTTTAGGAGGGGAAATGTTTTTTAAGAAGCTCCAGATATCCTAGAAAAAAAGAAAGGTATAGAGTAGAACAAAAGGCTGGATGTGGTTGAAAAAACGTGCCGCGCAAACGCAGAAAAAATTCTCCCTGCATTCGCTCAACACCTGATAATATTTTTGTAATTGAATTTTTTTGTATTGATTCAGCAACACAGCAGGTGGAGAGTAAATTCTCCTCCTTCTTTCAAATTGAAAATTGAATTCTTCATCATCGTGCAAAGCTGACAAAACGTGCCCGTCGAGCGAAATGAAACTTTCCCCTCTATTTTCTCGAAACCTAACAACATTTTTTAATGAAACTCTTTTGTATCGATTCAGTAACTTATAATAGCTAGGGTAGGAGCACCAATCCTTGGTGCCTCCTCACCCCAATCGTCGGCACCTTTCTCTAACTTATGTACCACATTTTTACGTCTAATACATGTATTTGTTATTCAGTGCAATCAAATATTCATCCAAAATTAAATAATGTCACTTCGGTTTTTGTTATGGCTTCCTTCATTTTTCCGAAATCTAATAATATTTTTCAATCAAACTTACTTTTTATCGATTCAGAAACTCAATAGCTAAAAGGTTAATTCTCACTTTTTTTTAAAATTGAAAATTGAATTTACACACATCTCGCTTTAAATGTCCGACCTATCTGTGGCCGGCCTCACGGTTGTTCACGCTTAAATGCTTCTGTCTCGACACCTAATAATATTTTTTAATCAATTTTTTTTGTGTTTATTCAACAACTCAATAGCTAGAAAGCTGTATCTCAATTTTTTTAAAATTTAAAATTGAATTTTTCATCACCGTTCAAAGTTGAAAAAACGTGCGCCTTGAGCCAAAAAAAAAATATTTCCTACATTTTCCTGGAACCTAATAAAATTTTCTAATTGAACCTTCCAGGGTTCAACTGAACACTTATTTATTCAAAAAAAAGAAACTATCACTTACGGAAATGTTTCAAGAAAAATGATTTACTAACGATAGAAAGAAATGTTTGCTTAACTTGATTTAATAATCTTATTTCACTGAGAAACTGGAAAGCTCCTTCGGGAGCTTTGAACAGATTAACGCGACCAGGCAGGCAGCGCCCTGAGAGGATCAAATTTAATGAAAAAACATCATAATAATTCTAATGATAAAAAATTAATTAATTTTTATCGAATTAATATGTCATATTAAAATTAATAAATTACTTTGAAAGGCTGTGGGAAAATGGGACGTGGTAATGCTGAGTGAAACGTGGGCGGATAAAAAGGACTGGAAGGACTTGAAACGAATGCTGACGAAGAGGTATGTATGGACAACGCAAGAAGCGAGGAAAGAACACGAGAGGGGTAGGAGGATGGGTGGTATGGTGTCAGGGAAAAAGGAAACTGATAGAAGATGAGCGAGCGGGCGACAGAGAAGAAAAGGTGGAAGCGGTGGTGGTGAGAAGATGAAGAAGAAGGTGGCAGAAAGAAAGTGAGGGTGGCTCTCGTTTGTGTGTATGGGAGGAGAGGAAAAGAGGAAGGATGGAGAGTAATAAGGAAATAGATAGAGGAAACAAGAAGTTGGTGTTGATAGGGAAAGATTTAAATGCTTGGACAGGAGAGTTAAGCGAAACGCTTAGGGGTGGTGTATATGCAAGGGAAATATGAAGGGAGATGAAGAAGGGCAAGTTACGTTTATAGGCAAAGGAAAGACGGTGATAGATTACATACTGGCAGAAGAAAGAATAAGGGAGAGAATGAATAAAATGGAAGTAGATAATGAAATAGGCTCTAAGCACTTTCCGGGGATAGCGACACTGAAATGGATCAGTTCAGAATCCTAGAAAGGAAACAAGGAAGGGACTGCAGAAGGGAAAGTAAAAATAGGTGGATGGGGGGAGGACAAATTGAGAGAATTTAGAGCAAGATTGGAAAACGAGGAGGTCAGAGCCTCGGAAGGGGAATGTGTGGACACGCGTCTTGAAAAATTAAAGGAGCTGACGGAGAGGATAAAAGAAGAGGTAAGGACAAGAGGAGCTAGGGATGGAGTGAAGAGGGGATGGTGGGATGCAGAATGTAATAAGAGTAAAGAGAGAATGAAGGAATGTGTGAAAAAGTGGAGAAAAGGGAAGATAGCGTAAATTGAAAGACAAAGGAGGGCAATGAAGGGGAAAGAGAATGAAGATAACGGGATAAGCAAGGAAGAAGTGAATCGGACGATAACGAGGCTGAAAATAAATAAGGCAACAGGAGAGGACGGTATGGAGGTTGAGGCTATGCGATTTTGTGGGGAAGGGGTGAGAGAGGAAATTTTGAGGGTCTGTAACAAGGTTTGGAGAGGAGAAGGTTGGCCTAAGAAATGGAGGACAGGTTTAGTGATTCCGTTAATTAAGCAAGGTGAGGGCAAAGGGTAGAGGAGTATAGGAAAATCACACTCTTTGTTGGTGGGCTACAAAATATATACGGAAACACTCAGGAAGAGATTAGAAAGGGGTGTAGAAGAAAAAGGGATTATTCCACACATAAGACGTACTTTAGGAAGGGAAGGAGAACGATAGACACTATTTACGTACTCGATTACCTAGTAAGTAGAAACTTGGAAAGGAAAAAAGGGAAATTTGTGGGCCTATTTGTGGACTTTAAAGCGGCATTCAACTCAGTGAACAGAAAGGTATTAGATAGACAGGCTCAGACAAGGGCATCCGCTGAGCCCACTACTGTTCAGCCCCTTGATGAAAATTTTGAGGAGAAACCGTAGAAGAAAGGAAAAGTGTGAACGTTTCTGGTAAATAGCAAGGTATGGTATTTGATATATTCCTTAGCGTATGCGGACGACGTGGTCTTATTAGTAGATGACGAGAGAGGGTTGAGTTTGATAATGAGAGCATTCGGGGAGTACTTGAGAACGAAAGATATAACAGTGAATGTGAGGAAGATGAAGATGATGTGTTTTAGAAAGAGAAGGGCTAAAGCAGAATATCATTGAAAGTTGTACGGAGCGACGGTTGAATAGGTGGAGGAATTTGGTGACCAAGGTTTCTGGTTTGAAGCGAAAGAAGAAGTTGAGCTACATGTAAGGAAAAAGATAGAATGTGCGAACAAAGTGATGAGACAGGTATGGATTAGGGAAAAAAAGGTTTAAGGACTGGAGAGCTGGAGGTAGAAGGAGCACAAGAGAGTGGAAAGTTTGCAGGCGCGATTCCTTAGACGGGTAATCGACGTAAGCTAGAACTGCCCAGAATATATGTTGAAGGAGGAACTATAGGTAGAGGAAAAATGGTAATTAGGCAAGAGAAGAGAACATGGAACTTTGAAGAGAAGAAGGTAGCATAAGCATATCTACGGGAAATCGTAAACAAAGAGAAGAGGGGTAATACGGAAAGATTAAGGTGGGAGGAAGAGAGGCAACATAGGAAGAGATGTGATATAAGGGCGGATGTCAGATTTTGGCAAGAAATGGAAAATGAATGGATAGTTAAGGAAAGAGAGGAGAGATGCGGAAAAATTGTGAAATCGAGGTATAACATATGGCATAGGGTAGTGAAGACGGAAGGAGAACTGGAATACTTGAAAAAGGTAAAAAAAGAGGGTACCGTGAACTGCAGTTAAGCGGCGCATTTGTGGGGAATGCGACGCATACATAATTCTGCACTTAAAACGCGATAATGCTTATTGTACGCTTTTCAATTGAAGTTGAACAATTGCTAGTTGCAAGCCTTTACATTTTTGACCTAGAAAAAGCAAATATAGCATTCAGAGATGCAGGATCAAGGGTGCGCCGCTTTCCCCCACATGCGCCGCTTAGTCCTGGTTTGCGGTAAGTGGAATAACGTTATATACGATCTAGGATGAGAGAAAGGATGAAAGCGTGTAGGTATTGGACGGATCAAGAGATTTTGGCGACAATTCTTTCTTTGCTGTTTATTTCAGTACGAATTGTTTGTAATACGTAAAGCAAATAATAAATAAACATCCGAGAGAAGCATTTTGCAAACAGTATATCATTTTTTTCTGAATGAAATATTTAAACTGTTATGCTAATGTTTTAAAAATATTAATTTGAAGAAAAAGACTATCTTACAGTAGAGATAAAAATAAGGGATGGAATAATTAAGGGCAGATTTGAGGAGTAGGTTGGTGAGTAAAAGGGCCGAGTGAAAATAATAAAATATTAGAAATTTAAAAGAAAATTAAGCCCAATTTAGAATTTTATACACATTTCGAAATAAATTGAATATGTCGAACCTGAAACTTCTTCAGATTGAGCCAAAGAAACATGTTATAATTTTCCTCTTCCAAAAAAATGTTTGTTCGTTAGTTATGAATTTTGGGATTTAAGATTTTTTTCGCAATTTTGGATGGTTTTAAATATCACGAAATTTTTTTTCATAAGAGCAAAATAAGAAGATGTTTCTTTGGTTCAAGCTGAATAAATTTCAGGTTCGAAATATTCGCCATAATTTTTCAATTGATAAGAAAATTTTTTTAAAATTTTTAATCGAAAAAGAGAACAGAAAAATATCTACAAAAGGACGAGGTTGCTCAACAAAATGATTGTCTTTTAGGTTCATTTATTATTTGTTCATAACTAAGGAAAAAACAAAGAAAAGTTGAACATTCTAGAAAACCCCGAGAATTTCTAATCAGGTTTAAAATGAATAATTGATGAGGATCGTCACAAGAAATTTCTAAAAAGAAAATTCGGATCTTTAATAATCAATTTGTGACTTCCCACCTGATAAAATTGGTAAGATGACTAAGTGATTAGTCAGTGATTAGTAAGGTCAGTAAGATACTAAATCCAAAAGGATAATTTTTGATCTGTAACCAGATCGAAGCGTTTTGCAAATAATTGACAATATTTGAAGTGCTTTAATCCGACTTTTGATCACAAATGCACTTTGAGACTCATCAAGAAGACAAACACAAATTTTAAATCAGCGCTTGAGCCCTTCTTGAAAAAAGTTAATTTCTTTTTAAATTATGAGTTTTGTACATTCTGGAGTATGATGGAGACCACCATTTGAGATTATTTTTAAAATTAAACTGATCAATATACCTACTAATTTTTTATTTTATTCAAGTACTTAGTTGCCAAAATTTTCGGATTTAATTGTAAGACACGGCATTTACGTTATTTTTAACGATATACTGTAATAAAATAAAAAATTATTAGGAATATCGACAAGCTTAACTTTTTTTAAGAAAATTTATTATGGTCGTCTCTATCATAGTTTAGAATGTATAAAACTATAAAATTAAATGAAAATTAAAAAAAAAAACTTTAGAGCAATTTTTGCTATCAACTTGTCTGCAAATTTTGTACCTCATAATTTTTTAAAAATAAAAATGGACTTTCTACAAAAAGGGTTCAGGCAATGATTCTAAATTTGGTCTGATAACTCACCAGAAAATCCCATGGGCAAGCACCTTTCAATTAAATTTAATTCAGTCCCACCGTGTAAAATGAATATGAATTTCAAGCACCTTTCAACTGAATTTAATTCAGCCTCACCGTGTAAAATGATTATAAATTTCTAAGTCCCTAAATGAATAAAGTCAATTGAAAATTGATTGAATATTGCAGAACTTCCATATGTGGATATTTACCGTAATAGTAGAAAATAAGATCCTCATGCCATACAGATAAATGTACAGATTTCATTTTGCAAAACACAAAAACAATTTCTGAAGTTTGGAAAGCCTGGAAGTAAATCACCGTTTTATATAAATATTATTGTTCGCTGAAGGTTATTGACACTTAAGATCATAATTATTCATTTCTAGCAAACGAAGTAACATTATTGTGAAACTAACAACATTCTTTCATTTCTTATACCTCATGAGGCGTTGGCGCGGGCGTCGCGACGCTGACTGCAGAGGCGTTGCACATTCGCCCTTTTATAGCTGAATTTCTCACCCCCCACCCCCCTCTTGCGTAGCGCAACTCCCAATGAACCTTAATTTAACAGATACGCAGTGAGGTCGAATCCTCAAAATGTAGCCAACACTTCCGCTTCCTTTTTTTTCACTTCTCTTCTACCTCAATCTTGCCATTTTTCACATTCACTCTTTCATTCCTTTTCATTCTTTGCCCTAACCCCCTCCAATTATTTGATCCACTCCTCACCCAGTCCTTCCTCCCTTAAAATTTTTAACACCTTCTCTTACCAGCTTCCTTTATCTTCAATTCCTCTCATGCATCCTTCCCATACATGCTCCCATGTTTCCTCTTCCCATTCAGATATTCTTGATCACCTTCTCTCATTCCATCCCTTTTTCCAAACACTTTGGTATTCCTTTCTTTTTTATCATCTTATACCATTTATTATATTTTCATTCCTCAATCATCCCCCATCTTTCTATTGATTGTCTTTCCCTGTCTTTTTTCTCCAATTTTTCATAGTTTACTCCAGTCCCATTTCTTATATCTCTATCCGTGAAGAACTTCCCTCTTCCTTATTTATATTCCGGTTATTCTATTGCCCTCCCTTCCACGCTACATTTGGATTCAACTTTTTCCCATCTATTACTCCCATCCTGTGATTAAGCATTCTTCTTTCATTCTCTGTTATCACCACTACATTGTCTGCGTATGCGAGTTACATCTTCTCTTTTTCCATCCTCAACCTCTTTTTCACCATAACTTTTTCTATCTCATCTCGGTTCAGTGAGTCAACCGCCGCTCTTCAATCCACGAACATTGGAATTATTCCCCCTTTCTCCATTTTTATCCTTTTATTTATGAAATAATTCAGAAAATATGTCCATAACCTCGATTCCTTTTCTAAGCCCTCTCTGATTCGATGGCACTATCTTTTTTCATCAACTTCTTTCTTTAACCTCTCTAATAAAACAGTTACATGTAACTCATACAATGTTAGTATTAGTGTTACTCCCCTATAATCTTTAACCACCTCCCCTCTGTCTTTCTTTACTACCGGTAGCACCACCCCTTCTTTCCATAAATCTGTCCACCCCTCTTCTCTCCATACGCTATTGCACATTATCCATGCCCATTCCTTTAATTCTTTCCCTCTATATTTCCAGACTTCATTTGAAATTTCATCTGTACCAGGAGCCTCCCCATCTTTCATTATTCTTAACACCTTAAATATTTTGTCTCTTGTTATGTCATCTTCATCGTCTCATTCCCTTCCCTCTTTTCCACCCTTCCTAACTGTCTTCTCTGCCCCTCCTAGAAAATACATAAAATATTTTTCCCATTCTAGGAAATTTTTTTCTCTCTTGTCTGAAATATCATTCTTGGTTGAAAATTTAACTCTTTTGTTGAAAGTTCGTCTCTTCTTGGCGTCTGTTCAAGTATTACGTAATTAAACAAAAGAATAAATGTCATATTGACATTTTCTCAGATTCGCATTGATCATATTATTATCCCACACATATTTATTCTTTTGTTTGCTTACGTAATACTTGAACAGCCCCTTGCAGTAATTACAATCTGTTTTGTTAAAACATGCAACTGTTTGGTTGAAAATTAATCTTTTTTTACTGGAGCATTCAACTATTTTGTTGAAAATTCATCTTTTTGAGTTCAAAATCCAACTATTTTGGTGAAAAATTCAATTAATTGGTTAAAAATAATCTTTATTGTTAACAATTAATATTTTTGATTTGAAAATTCACCTGTTATGTAGATAATTTGCCCTGTTGGCTTAAAAGTTCAACAATTTGGTTGAAATGTTTTTTATTTTCGCCTGGAAAATCTTTCATGGTTAGAATTTCAACTCTCATGTTGAAAATTCATCTTTTTGGTTTGAAAATTCATCTCTTTCTGTAGAAATTCCATCTGTTTGGTTGAAAATGCAACTGTTTGTTTCAAGACCAATCTGTTTCCGTTGAGCATTCAATTATTTTGTTGAAAATTCGTCTTTTTTTTGGAATTCAACTGTTACTCATTCAAAATTAAATTCTTTTTTTCCTTAAAGATTCATCTCTTTGGTTGAAAATCCAACTATTCTCAATTGTAAGTTATTTCTTCTTGTTTATAAACTTCACTGTTCTTTTTCTTGTTGAGAATTCATCTTTTTCGGTTGAATATTCCATTATTTGTTTCAAAATTCAACAATTTTGTTAGAAGTTCAAGATTATGGTTCAAAATTTTATTTTTGTTGTTGAAAATTTATATCTTTGGTTCAAAAATTCAACTACTTTGGTAGAAAAGTGAACTATGAGGTTGAAAATTCTACTGTTTTGTTGAAAATTCGTCATTTGGTTTGAAGATTCTTCTATTTTGGTAGAAATTTAATCTTTTTTGAATAAAAATTCAACTGTTTAGTTGAAAATTACTGCTTTGATTGAGCATTCAACTATTTTGTGAGTAATTAATTTTTTGGGTTAAAGATTCATCATTCAGTTGAAAATTCACCCTTTTGGTGGAAAATTTAACTATTTTGATGAAAATACGTTTTTTTTTTTGGTTGGAAATGATATTAAAACTGAAAGTTTTTCATTCCATTTTTGGTCGAAAATTTATCTTTTTTAGTTGAAAATTCAACTACTTGGTTGAAATATGAACTCCTTTTTGATAATTGATCACTTCAGCTAAAAATTCATCTATTTGTTTGAAAATTTAAGCATTTTTTATTGAATGTGAATTTTTTTTGTTGAAAAGTCTACTCTATTATATTCTGGGCTGAGATATCACTTTTTTGGTTAAAAATTCTATCATTTGGCTAAGAATTTATCTATTTTGTTAAAAATTCATCTGTTTTGGTAGGAAATATGACTATTTTGGGAGAAAATGCAACTATTTGGTTGGAAATTAACTTTTTTGACTTGAAAATTCAACAATTTGGCTGAAATTTTCTGCTGACTGAAAAATCTTTGTTGGTTGAGAATTCAAATTTTTTGTTGAAAATTCCTCTTTTTGGATTGAAAATTCATCTCTTTTGGTAGGAATTTCTTTTTTTTTGCTTGGAAATGAAACTGTTTGGTTGAACATTATTCTGTTCTGGTTAAGAACTCAACTAGTTTGTTGAAAATTCGACTTTATTGGTTGAATTCAACTGTTTTTTATCTAAAATAAAAATATTTTTTGGTTGAAATATCAACTATTTGTTAAAAATTCATGTATTTCGTTGTTATATCAACGTTTTTAAAAACATTTTCTGTTGGTCCTAGGAAGTAGTAAATCTTCCAGAAGTGGGAGTAGGAACTAGGCAAATCTGTAGAATCACTTTCAGAAAAAAAATAATAATTTCCTGGGCCAAGTTTAGGCTTTAATCCGCATGTCCAAAGTATTTTCACGAATTTTGAAGATTGTCAGGAGATTATGATTGGATTTCGAATATTTGAAAGGATTTGAAGCAATCTCATAAAATTTGAGAAGATTTTAAGATATCTCAACGGATTTTAGGAGATTTCAAAAGATTCCAGAGTATATCCACGGATTTAAAAAGATTTCATGAGATTTCAAAAGATTGAACGGAATTTCAAAAGATTTCCGAATATTATAAAGGATTTTATTGAATTTCGAGAAATCTTACCGGTTTTTGAAAAAGTTTAATGGATTTCAAAATACTTTAAGGAATTGCAAGAGATTCGGAAAGATTTTCACGGATTTGAAAGTTTTTAATGAATTTTGAAGGGATTTCAAAGATTTTAAAGGATCGCGCAATATTTCCAAAGATTTCACGGAATCTTAATGAATTTTAAAGAATCTCCACAGTTTATGAAGGATTTTAAGGGATATCCAAGAAGCTCAATTGTTTTGAAGGGATTTTGAAGGATTGTGTACGATATACTATACATGAAATTTAAAGGATTTTGAAGAATTGCAAAGATTTCCAGGAATTCCATGAGATTCCATGAAAGGTGTACACTGCATTTACATTTTTGCAATTATAAAGCCGGTGAATATAATACCATGTATGTAATTGGTCACGTGACAGTGTGGTAAATGTCCTTCATTTAACGTGACTACATATGAAGCAAGGTAAAATAGATAAGGTGTGTAAATAATTCTAATTTTCCCGGTTATTGAAGCAATTACTCGTAAACACGTTATATCGGTGGAGGTGACTTAGCTTACTTAAAAGTAGCACAATAAGACCTTATTATTGTTTCGTTTTAGTTGAGAATGTTACATTATCCTGTTCTTTCATTAAACATTTATATTTGTCCCGTTTCCCATTTCAATAACCTTATTTTAATTAATATATACAGCCCTAAGTAAATTCATGCATATATTTTCACAAAGAAATTAGTATAGTTTTACACTATTGAATTAGTAAATATCTCGTCTAATCGAATTGGCAATTTTCAATTCCTTTCCTTCACACTCTCTCTCCCACACTCCCTCATTCATCTTCTTCAACTCCTCTAGCTTCTTCTACTTCCTTCATCTATTCCTCTCCCGGTCCCTCCTGCCCTAAAATTTTCTTAAAATTCTTTTGCCATCCTCCCCTCCCCTCTCCTCCTTTCCTCTCATACCACCATCCCATATATGCTCTCATATCTCCTCTACCCATTTACATACCCTGCATTTTTTATCATCCTTCTTCAAATACATTGCTTCTCTTACTTCATTTACCAGTCTCCATCTAGCTATTCTTGTCCATCTCTTTTTCCCCATCCTCTTTCCAAATATTTTGGCAATCCTCTTTTAATCACCTCATACCATTTCTTGTATCTTGATTCTCCCATCCTTCCTCATCTATCTATTACCTGCCTTTCACTATCTCTCTTTTCCAATTACTCTTAGACTATATTTCATTCTTCTCCTGTACCTCAATCCCTCAAAAACTCTCTTCTTTCTTCTTCCCGTCGCGTTGACTCTACGGCCCTGTCTCCTCTTTCCTCCACCTTTTTGTAAAACTTTGTCGCTAGCTCCCCTCCTTTTGCCTCCTTTAATTTCTTCCCAAGTTTTGACGCCCTCTTTCTTGCTCTTATTCTTAATTTATCCCTTTGAGCCTCTTCTATTACCATATAACCCGAAGTTCTCTAGTCTATCCCTAATGACCATCTAATATATATCCCTTGTAACCTCTCTATCTCCTTCTTCTCCTCCCATCCCCATATCTCTACTCCATAGCCTGATACCGGCTATGCCAGCATATCAAACAACCTTATTCGCCTATTCAAATCTCTTTGAAATCTTCTTGTTCCTACTCCCCTTATCTGCTGCATCACCCCCGCCGCTTTCTTAATCCTTTCCCAAATATGCGTCCCATGTTACCCATTCTGTATGATAAAACCGAGATATTTAAATTTCTTTACTTCGTCTAACTTTTCACGTTACCGTCTCTCTGTCCATTTTTTCTTTCTCCGTCCCCCTTTCTAAATCTTATTACCTTCGTTTTATCCTTTTAGTGCCTCAGTTTTTTCCTATCCATGTACAAATTTATAAACTTGTTTTTCATTTTGAATGAGAAAGGAAATTTATTTACTTAACGCTCTATTT
>JAUMHM010089244.1:0-27678 GCA_032362435.1 Melikaiella ostensackeni
GTGTGTGTGTGTGTGTGTGTGTGTGTGTGTGTGTGTGTGTGTGTGTGTGTGTGTGTGTGTGTGTGTGTGTGTGGGTGCGTGTGTCTGTAGATTTTTAGTTTGTGAGTACGATAACTTTCGAAAGAATTGACCGAGTGGATTGACCTTTGGTATACTCTTTTAGTGTCATAAAATGAATGCCACGTTCGTTAGCCAGCCATTTTGGACAAAAATTCAAGAAGTTAGAGCATTTTTAAAATTTTTGAGACTACTTTTTTTTCAAATTTACAAATGCCATGTACGGATATTCATAGTTCTCAGAAAGTCGAACAATTCATCCTTATGACTTTTTTTCGTTAAAAAGATAATTGTGAGAGTTATAGCATTTCCAATATTCAAAAAAATAAACGAAAATAAGAATTTTAAGCCAAACAATGCAAGATATGAAAAAAAGTTAAAAGAAGAAAAACGTTTCTTTTTGAAAGCCCTACAAGATTGTCATAACAACTTTTTGAATTTTCTTGAAAAAACGAAAATTCAAATTTTGAGTTAAATAACGCGGAATACGAAAGAAAGTTGAGATGCCAAAATTGTTGATTTTACGAAGACCTGTAAACTTGCCTCTAAATATTTTCTGGTAGGACGCATAGTTTGTATTTTAAGTATAGAAAATGGTATTGGAATATTTTTATTTTAATTTTGGAGCCAAACGACGCGAGATAGGAAAAAAATAGTCAAAAAAGTAGAATTTATGCTTTTAAAAGATCGAATAAAATTGCTGTTAAACATTTCTTCATAGAACCAATCGTAAATCAAGATAATTTTTTTAATCGTCTTTTTAACTATTTATTTGTATATATTATACGGTGAGCGCAGAAAATCGAGCGCAAAGCACGAATATTATGATGAGAATGTATTCCTAAAAGCCGATAGAGCCCTAAGTAAATAAATTTCCTTTTTTATTTGAAATTAAAAACAAATTTAGTAATTTGTACATGAAGAATATATAACACCGAGCGCGAAGCGCGACAACGAAATCGCGCGCCCTGGGCGCGCCTAAACTTGCGAGCAAAGTGCACGATTAGAATGTGCCCGCGGAGCGGGCAGATTTTTTTTTTATTTACAAAACAGTGATTGAATTATTTTTAATTTTTCTCAGAATTACTTTTGATCTAATGGATAAATCTGCAAGTTGAGAAGCCATTATTTATAATAGACAAGAAAATATTTTAAAGTTTTTTAAACAGCGCGCGAAAAGCATCCAATCAGACGCCATGCGTGACGCATGCCATTTAATAAAAAAAAAATTTATTTCACCAGAAATGAGCCACGTCGAGCCAGAAACTCATAAAAAATGATGCCCATCAGTATTAATTTAATAAAACAAAAACTTTAATTGTTATAAACAAATGAGTGAACAATAGTCATATCTTCTTTATTTGCCGCCTTTAAATGCACTTAACCAATATTTTCAGGATATATGGTGATAGAATAATGTTAACTTAAAATTAGTAGACGTGAAACATCAATTCTTGATTGTTCATAACAATTTAACGAACAAATACGAAATGAAGGCATTTTTAATTAGATAGATTTAGCTTTTTCAGCAGAATTAACTGTAAATATTTCACCAATGGCCTTGTGCTGTGATAGTTTGCACTGCGACAACAATCGTGTATTATTTAAACAAATTTAATAAACAAGTGCATTATTTGGCCATTTTTGAGTAGACACGTTTCGTTTTTTTTCACCAGAATCAATAACTAGTAGGTTGCCAATGCGTCTTGTTGTTATAATTTACAATTTGGCAACACTTGTATATTGTTTCAATAAATTTAGTTAACAAATTAATTATTTGAGCATTTTTCAATGAAGAAATTTCGTTTTTTCAACAGAATCAACTACAAGCATCTCAGAAATGGTCCTTTGTTTTGTGAATTTGAAGTTAGATAATTATTATGTATTATTTTAAAAAATTTAATAAACAAATGTATGCTTGGCTGTTTTTCAATAAATTAGTTACTTTTCTTTAGCTATCTCAGAGATAGTCTATTGCTACGATGATTCGCAGTTAAACAATAATTTACAATATTTGAAAAAATTTGATAAACAAATGCATTGATCGGCAGTTTTTTAATCAATTATTTTCGTCTTTTAGCAGAATCAACTGGAAATATGTCACCAATGGAAGCTAATTTGAACTTGAGACACAAATATTGTACAACTACAAAGTATAACTGCAAAAGACATCATCAATATACTAGCACTTGATTCTTCTGAAAACATCGAAGCTTATAAACTGAAAAAAGACCATAAAATGCACTTGTAGTTGATTCTGCTGGTAAAAAAACAAAATTTCTGCATTGAAAAATGCTCAAATAATTAATTTGTTGACTAAATTCATTTAAACAATAAACAAACACATTGGCAACATACCAGTTATTGATTCTGCTGAAGAAACAAAACGTATCTACTAAAAAATGGCCGAATAATGCATTTGCTCATTAAATTTTTTTAAATAATACACGATTGTTGTTGCAGTCCACAGACGCTTTTTTGCCCCACTGTGCTCTAGTTTGACTCCCTTGAAAAAGAAAAAAGTTCGACCCAATTGGGAACGATTGAGCAATAAATACTAATATTGTGGAGTTCTCATTTTCTATCATTTCAGATCCCCTAGAAATTTTTCGAAATATGTCCATGAAAAATTTTCTTATCGAATTTACAACTTTTTTAATTCTTGGATAGCTGATCAGCGCCAGTTCTGGGTCAGACTAGACCTTTCAGACCGAAATTGGAATTTTTGGTTGTTGGATATCTGATTAGCGCCAGTTCTGGGCCAGACTAGGCCTTTCAGACCGAACTTAGAATTTCTTGTTTTTGAATAGCTGATCAGTGCCAGTCCTGGGCTAGACCGGACCTTCAAAACCGAACTTAGAGTTCTTTTATTCTTGGATAGCTGATCAGCGCCAGTTCTGGGCCAGGCTAGACCTTTCAGGGTGAAATTGAACTTTTTGGTTCTTGGATATCTGATTAGCGCCAGTTTTGGGTCAGACTAGGCCTTTCAGACCGAAATTAGAATTTCTTCTTTTTGAATAGCTGATCAGCGCCAGTCCTGGGCCAGACCAGACCATCCAGACCGTACTTAAGAGTTTTTTTATTCTTGGATAGCTGATAAGCGCCAGTTTTGGGCCAGACTAGACCTTTCAGACCAAACTTAGAATTTCTTATTCTTGGATAGCTGATCAGCGCCAGTTCTGGGCTCGGCTAGACCTTTCAGGCCGAAATTGGAATTTTTGGTTCTTGGACATCTGATTAGCGCCAGTTTTGTGCCGGACTAGACCGTCCAGACCGAACTTAGAATTAATTGTTCTTGGATATCTGATCAGCGCCAGTTCTGGACCAGACCAGACCTTTCAGACCGAAACTGGAATTTTTGGTTCTTGGATATCTGATTAGCGCCAGTTTTGGGCCAGACTAGACCTTTCAGACCAAACTTAGAATTTCTTGTTCTTGGATAGCTGATCGGCGCCAGTTCTGGGCCAGACCAGACCTTCCAGACCGAACTTAGAGTTCTTTTATTCTTGGATAGCTGATCAGCGTCAGTTCTGGCCCAGACTAGACCTTTCAGGCCGAAATTGGAATTTTTGGTTTTTGGATATCTGATTAGCGCCAGTTGTGGGCCAGACTAGACCTTTCAGACTGAATTTAGAATTTCTTGTTCTTGGATAGCTGATCAGCGCCAGTTCTGGGCCAGACTAGACCTTTCAGACCGAAATTGGAATTTTTGGTTCTTGGATATCTGATTAGCGCCAGTTTTGGGCCAGACTAGACCTTTCAGACCGAACTTAGAATTTCTTGTTCTTGGATAGCTAATCAGCGCCAGTTTTGGGCCAGACTAAGCCTTTCAGATCGAACTTAGAATTTCTTGTTCTTGGATAGCTGATCAGCGCCAGTTCTGGGCCAAGCTAGACCTTTCAGACCGAACCTCGAACTTTTTTGTCCTTGAATGGCTGAGCAGCGCTCGTCCTGGGCTAGAACAGACCTTCCAGACTAGACAGTATAGATGAAGCCAGACCTGGGCCAGACCTGACACTAGACTGTCGTGCAATTTTTCCCCACGGGAATGGTCCCATTGTGCGACTCTGTATAACATAGAAAGGGATTAAAAAGTGTTGAAAGTATGATGAAATTGTTTATGAATGGTTTGTTAGGATTAGTTTCACAACGTTTGTTTGATCACCTAAAACGTCTTGTGAAGGACAAATCTGCACATTCCGTGGGAATTCGTCATATAGATTTGGCTACCTGCTGTTCATAATAAGGTAAACAGTACCTGTTATAAATCAGTCACTCAATCAACAAGAAATAACCATTCTTCATTCCATCAATAAACAATTTTTCACGCCTATATATATAGGGAATTAGAAAATTGTGTAGTCAATATATTAAGAACAATCGACGATTCGTGAAGAGTTCACATACCACCCAAAATTTTATTTCTTGTGCATAATTAGATACGTGTCCAATAAAATTAAGGAAAATGCTGATTACTCTCTCTTTAATTTTGGTAAGAATATTTAACATTATTACTTTACTAGCAATATTATACGCGCTACAGCGCACAGTGTGCCAAAAAGCCAGATATAACGTGTAACTGCCAATTTTTGGCACGCCTCTAAGCAACATTTTTTATTTAATGACAAATGAAATTTTTTTTATAACTTTCCATGTGTGCCACTGCTCTAAGGATTCTCAAATTCGATAAAACAGGCCTTAAATCAGTACAGAAACTATACAGAAATAATTGATTATGTTTTTGAGTAACAAACGGATAAAGTTCCGAATGGTGCTCACCTACGATTTTTTTGATACTCCGTATATTCATGTATTTGGACAAAAACCCCATAAAAATCATGGTTTCTCACGTTTATCTCGAGAACAATTTAAAATTTTAGAAAATAACTTCCACAAAAGTCGTAGACGTCAGAATACATATTTTACGTCTCATTTATTTTGTTCGTACGGGTGAAAGTTTTCGAGATATTTGATGATAAAGATGAAAATTTTATGCCTAGCCCCTGCTTTTTACGTATGTATTCCTGTGACCAATCTCCCCCACGTCTCCCCACGAGACGTTTTCAATAGCGATTTTCTCAAAAAATATTCATCCCAAAGGAAAAGTGTTCGAGACAAAAAATGCATACTTCGGCTGAATCTATAACTTTTGCCTGAAATATTTTTCGAAATTTTCTGTATTTACCGAGATAAATTCGAAAGACCATGACTTTTATGGGTTTTCCACGATTTTCGCCATGATAATCAAATTTGCGCTAATTCACACTACGATTTTCGTAATCAGCGCATCAAAGCACATGATTATATGTGGTTTCAAAAAAATCGGAGATAATAAAAATACTTACCTTTTCGGCAGGGGCGATTTTCATCTTTAGCATCAAATATTTTGAAAAATTTCACTCGCACGAAGAAAATGGAAAATAATAAAAAATGTATTTTGATAAGGTCTAAGACTTTTGTGTGAATTATTTTTCCAAATTTTCAATAGTTTTTCGAGATGAAATTGAAAAACCATAATTGTATGGGGTTTTTGTGGTTTTCACCACGAAAATCAAATTTGCGCTTATTTTTACTATGATTTTCGTAATCAGCGCGTCAAAATACATGAATATACGGAGTATCAAAAAAATCGGAGGTGAGTGCTATTCGGAGCTACACCCTAACAAAAAAATTGTTTATAATGTTATGAACAAATTAATAATCAGATGTCATTTTATCGACTTTTAATAAAATCTAGTTGTTTAACAAATGACGAGGTTCAAAAATGATGGAATTTTTTATATCAAACGAGTTGATTATATAAAAATTTTGAAAGCTGGGTTGGAAGTGAACGAAGGTGGATTCCATGTCATTCCAACACAGTTATTGTAACTTGGAAGATTCTTTCTTTTGGTAGTGACAACTAACACTTTTTTTTTTAATTAAAAAAATTGGCAAAGGTATGGGACCTTAAAATTTTTTATAACTTTTTTTTTTAATTCCATAGGTTTGGTTCTATTTGACCGATTTAGATTTGCAAAAGCGGAAATTGTTTGTAATGAAATATACTATTATAGATGAGAACAAAAATTCAGCATTATACATTGAAAAATGGCAATTAATCAATTTTACAACTTGAAAGGAAAGCATTTTTTAATTTAGGGCATTCAGAATTGAAAAATTTCTAATTACAAGTGCTGAAAAATTGTATGATATCACATTTATAGTCTATAATGTTCTGCAATTTAAAATTCATAGATTTAAAATCGTAGCATCTAAAAATTTTATTTCTTTTCTCAAAGTGAAGAATTTTATATTCAGGGAAATAAAAATTTTTCACATTCAAAATGAAACTTCAAAAATTGAGCACCCAGAATAGAAACGTGAATATTTGTAAAACAAAGGTGTCTTCAAAATTAAAATGTTCAATTTTAAATCTATAAAACTCAAGTGACGTTTTAAATTTGCATTACAATATTCAAATAAAGAATGTCGAAATGAAACATTCAAAATTACTATTTTAATACTAATACATATTTAAAATATAACTATTCCATTATATATAATTACTTCAAGTTGAAAGCCTGCATAAATGAAAAATTCCGAAAAAGCATCGAAAATTGAATATTTTCAAAGAAGCTTGCCAATTTTCCAAGTCCTTTTCAAAAAAGAAACATTTTTGCCTCAAAAATAAAATATGCAAAAAGTAGGCATTCAAAACTGATTTGATTTTTTTTTAATTTTGTAAAAAAAACCATTTATTCATGGAGTCGACTAAAAATGTCTTGCAAGTGACTTCTTGCTGTCATATTTTTTTGAATTATCAATAACTCTCAATAATTCAAACAATTTCTATAATCAAATTTACATTTAGATCTTCTTTCTATGAATGTTCTCATTTTTTTTAGGAATCAACTAAAAGTGTCTCACAAATGACTTCTTGTTGTCATATTCTTCCAGTTAACAGCAAATGTTAATTATTTTAACAATTATTATAAACAAATACCAATTTCTACCTTTCTTCCACGAATAGGCGAGCAACAGGAATAGGAATGAGAATAAAAATCCATGTAATAATTTGAATTTTCGAAAAGTGAAAATGATGAACAACACAACAATCGTTTACATTATTTACAAATAATTGAGCAATATGTGCTATGAATTAAAAATGTCTCCTATTATTACCAAGACATTTTTAATTAATTCCTTAAGAAAAATGAGACGATTCATCGAAAAAATAATCGAAATGTGCATTTATTTATGAATATTTTTTAAATAATTAACAATTATTATTAATGAAAAAATTATGGCAACAACAAGTCACTGGCAAGACATTTTTAGTCAATTTCGTAAAAAAAAATTAAACCTATTTTCCAAGAAAAAAATTTGAGTGGCATTGAGTTTTAAATGTTCACTTTAGAAATTTATCAAAAAAATAATTCTATTTTGAATGCCTAGGTCTTGCATGGTTTTATTTTTGAGGTATTTTTTTAAAACTTTTTCACAGATTAATTTAGGAAGGGGCTTAGAGAATTGAAAAGCTACTTTAAAAATATTCAATTATGAATTCTTTTTCTGAATATTTCGATAGTGCAGGTTTTCAATTTAACGTGATTATATATAGTAACATAGTTTAATATATAATAGGCATCAGTATAAAATTAGTAGTTTCGAATTTTTCATTCCGTAACTTTTTAATTTTGATATTGTGCTGCATTTTTATTTTGATATCGTAAAATTTTTCAGCACTTCAAATACAAAATTTTTCAATTTTATACGTTCTAAATTGAAAAAAGTTACCCAAAATTTCAAAAGCTCCAACTTTTAACCAAGTAGTTAAGTTTTTAACCAAACAGGAAGAATTCTCAACAAAGCATATAATAGTTGATATTTCAATCAAAAAATATTTTAATTTTAAGTCAAAAACAGTTGAATTCAACCAAAAGAGACAACGCTTCTACCAAATAGTTAAATTTTTATTTAAAAAAATATAAATTTTGAGCTAGAAATGGAATAGCTAAATGTTAGTTTAAAAAAATTTATTTTCAAGAAAAATAAAAACAAATTTTCAACGAAATAAGTGAATTGGCAAATCGAATTTTGAATTTTCCACCTTAAAAATGAACTTTCAACAAAATAGTTCAATTTTCAACAAAGGAGTGGGATTTTTAACTAAAATGATTAATTTTCTACCAATAAAGACAAATTTTTCACCAGGTAGTTGAATTTTTAATTCAAAGGGATAAGTATTCCACCAAAAATGTAATATTAAATCTTCAGTTAAAAAAATTTGTTTTCATGAGAAATAAAAACGAATTTTCAACGGAGTAAACAAATTAGCACATAAAATTATGAATCTTTCACTAAAAAATTGAATTTTTATCAAAAAAGTTCAACTCACAATTAAGTAGTTGAATTTCCAACTGAAAAGATAATTCAACCAAAAAGATGAATTTTGAACGATGAATTTTGTAACGTTTTGTGGAAAACGGACTCCTTAGACAATACGAAATTATTCAAAAAGATAATAACAGTTAATAAAATATCGAATAAATAATCAAATAGCGAAAAAGACGCGTTTCTCTTGAGTTTTCGGTTTATAAGATACGTTTGAACACATTTTTAAACACGTTTTGAAACACATTGCTTGGATTGTTTAAACTATTAGAAAAATATGTTAGTCAAAGTTCATTGGTTCTTCATATTGATTCTAAAACTCGTCTGATTGATAAGATGCCACCTTTTTGCAATTCCTCACTTAAAAATCAATTCTTTAAAAATGAAAAATTTTTTAATAATTAAAAAATTGTTCTGAAAAATAGTAAAAATTGATGGTACATTGATTAGTGATAACCTAGAAGAAAAAATTGTCAGAAAAAATTAATTAACATATATAACAAAATTCTCATTCCATTACTGGGGGGACGTTTTTGAGGGCGAATAAATAATAGTTTTAGAAGAGTAAAAATTATAAAGTTATTGTTAATGCACATTCGTTGAAGTGCTTCCAATACAGGATTAAACTTTTTACTGGACCTTAATTCTACATTTTCACATCTTATTTCCACTTTTTCAAAAGGCATGCTTTCCACTACATTAATTTAAATGGGAAACTTTGAGGGCTGTGAGGCAGGTCTTTTTACTAAACAGTTTTGCTCAAATTTTCAGGTTATTATTTCTACGAGTCCATTCAAAGTCTTAGGGGGTTAAATGACAAATTCTACCAATGTTGTACTAATGTGAATTAGAAACTAAAATTTTGGACATTTCAGGTTAAAATTAATTATCCAACTAAGTATTGGTTTTAATTATTTTTTTAACTATGAAATATGATTATTTTTCAATAATATAATTTTAAAAGATTTGAAAATCAGACCAAACCACTTTGAATGTTTCGATATAAAATTATTTTATTTTAAACCCTTTCAATTCAAAGTTGTTTAGTTTAAAACGATTTCAGTTTTAAATAATTTGATTTTGAAAGATTTGAATCTCTCAAAACTTTAAGATGAAATAAATTAAAAATATATATAATGATAATAATATATAATTATATTATTAAATAATAAATAAATTATCATAACTATAAAAGGAGAAAGTCATACAACTTTTACAATATTTGAAATCATTCTGACTTTTCAATATAATAAACTATGAAGGTTAAAAACCCCACTCTCGCTTTAAATTAAAAAGTTGCAATTGTAATAGATTTTATAATTTTTATTATTCTTACCGAAACTAATGTCAAAAGTTTCAAAGGTTAAAAGCTTCTTCTTTATCCAAGTATTTTAAATCATAAAAAATAAATAACTTATTAACTAAAAAAGGAAATTAAAGAACCTAAGAAAAACGTCAAGTATATTTATTTCCAAAATATTAGTTTCCAATTATTAATCAATTATTTTCATAACAAATTTGAATTTACTATTACGGAAATCTCAACATGACATTTATTATGGAGACGTTAACATGACTTAAACTGTCATTCTTCCAGAAACAAACAAATTAAAAAAAAACAGGATTAAAAAAACAAAAGCATCATTATATCTCAATGGGTGCATGTTTGTAAAATAATGTGTGTAAATAATTTAACTTCAGGAGTTCAATAATTTACAATTTCAAGAAATTTTAGTAATTTCCAAAATCAAAGAAATTAAAATTCAAAGCCTAACAATTTAGAAAATCTCGAAACTGAATCTGCATTTCGAAACTGGAAACCGGCAAAATTGTACAATTTTTGCTTAGTCATAGAGAAAGCTTGAAAGTCGTAACAATTTCAAATATTTTGAAAATTATTTAATTGGACGTTTCTCAGTGATAAAAACGCTTGAAGATAAATTGATGAAATTTGGAGGGCTTATTTTCAGTTATAATCCTATCTCAAACCTGACCAAAGGATTTTTCAAAATATTGAATTTTATATTTTCTATGTACTTTTATAATTTAAGAAAATTGGTTTTTGAGCCGTCACTCTTCAAATTATCATAATTCAAAGCTGATGTAAGAAGAGTAAAAATTCCTTGTATCTGGACGGATCGATTGACCTATAGTATTATTAAATTTTGTTAAAGAGTCAGAAATAAGTTATGAAATTCAAAGCTGATGAAAGAAAAGGAAAAATTCCTTGTGTCTACACGGATCGATTGACCTATTGTATTGATAAATTTTGTTAAAGAGCCAGAAATAAGTTGTGATCATTTAAAATCTTATAAAATTGGTTTCTGAATTTCAACTCTTTGAATTATTATAATTCAAAGCTGATGCAAGAAAAGGAAACATTCCTTGTGTCTAGATGGATCGATTGACCTATTGTATTATTAAATTTTGTTGAAGAGCCAGAAATAAGTTGTGATCATTTATAATCTTATAAAATTGGTTTTTGAATTTCAACTCTTTGAATTATTGTAATTCAAAGCTGATGCAAGAAAAGGAAAAATTCCTTGTGTCTAGATAGATCGATTGATCTGTGGTATTAATAAATTTTATTGAACAGTCAGAAATGAGTTATGATTATTTATAATCTTATTAAATTTATTTTTGAATTATACCTCTTTGAATTATCCTAATTCAAAGCTGGTGTAAGAAAATGAAAAATTCCTTATGTCTAGAGGGATAGATTGACCTATAGTATTAATCAATTTTGTTAAAGAGTCAGTAATAAGTTGTGATAATTAAAATCTTGTAAAATTGGTTTTTGAATTATAAATCTTTAAATTATCATAATTCAAAGCTGATGTAAGAAAAAGAAAAATTTCTTGTGCCTAGACGGATCGATTGACCTATAGTACTAATAAATTTTGTTGAATTCTTGAAATGTTAAAGCATTTTTTACTTGATACTTTTCTTCTCATGAAAAATTATTAATGCTTCCTCCATGAGGAAATACTTTTGCTATTTAATCATGATGAAGAAACAAAGTGCTCATCAAATGAGCACCATAAAATTATAAATACAAGCAAAGGGAAACACCCGACTTCGAATTCACAGCTAGTTCATTAAATGCCGTTAAACTTTAAAAATTCCGGAAATAAGCATGAAATCTGTACACTCTAAATCTTGTAACTTTTCGGCTTGCATAATTCAAAATTAAGAGATTAATGAATGGAAATTGAATAAATTTTCAATTGTTATAATTTCATGTAGGGTAAAGACCCCTATAGTGGTCCACCTACTTACAGTGCGCCAGCCCATGCACAATAAATATTGGAGTAAATAATAATTATAAATGTTTATTGAATTACATTTGACATCGATAAGGAAAATAATTATCCCAAATAATTATTATAATGACTTATTCAAGAATTATTCAAATTATTTTAAATGGGGTGGCCCATTTCTGATAGGTGGCCCAGACTTTGGAAACATTCAAAATTGAACAATTTCAACTATAAAGCGTTGAAAATGAAACGATTATTTGAAAACTAGGCATTATTCAAATTAGCAATTGTTAAAATAAAATCTTCCCTGGTGGAAATGTATTTTCACATTAAAATACATACAATAAATCACAATAAAGTAGGTACAATAGTGGAAAAGTTATAATTTTTTGTAAAAATTTGTAATTACTTGTGAAATTTTGTAAAAGTGTCTGAATTCTACTAAAATTCTACTAGAATCATTGCACAGACTTTTACTAGAAACTACAATTTTGACATCATCGTACTTTTTCGGTTTAGAGTTAATAACATTGTCAAATTGTATCTTATACTTATAAAAAAGTCAACCATTTAAACTTTAACTGCAAAATTAAAATCCACGAAATTAAACTAATGGAAGTCACGACATTAAAAGTCAAAAATTGAACACTATGAAATTTTAATCAGTCACAATGAAATGATTTGTTCACTTACTCAGGTTTCAGTTTCAAATATGTATTTCAATTTTTAACGATTCATTGAGAAGTATGCGTACTTAAGGCCTTCCACAGTCAAATATTTTTTAATTTTAAATAATTCATTTTTTAAAATCATCAACTGAAAATTATTCAATTTTCAATTTTTAAATTTGTCATTGTCTAATTATGAATGATTGAATTTAGAATTATATGAATCGTCTAATTTATAAATATAATACAATTATATAATGTATAATATGATTAAATATAAATATTATTGATTATTTTGATTCAAATATATTAAAAATTATTTAATTATTTAATTGCGAACATTTTAATCTTTAACTTATAATTGTTTCACCATTAAAGCTCCCGATTTGAAGCAACTCAATTTTTCAACTTCAAGTTGTTCAAGATTCAAGAATTTACATTTAATATTGATAAATTGTTTATTTTCAATGTAAATTTTATATTATCTAATTATTAAGATTCTGATTTTTTAAATTTATGAATACTATTTTATTTCAAATATTTTAAAATTAAAAGTGCTTAAGTATAAATGCGCTTTTAATTTTAAATTGTCCAGCTATTCAAAACCGTATGTTTTAGTTTTTCAGTTTGAAATTCATGACTATGAATGAAATACATGAGTACCGACTAAAAATTCATTAGCAGAGTTGTGGATGAAAATTTTCAAATTGAAACTCTTAAAATCAAACAATTGTAAAAACGATTTTAAAAACAAACAATTTTAAGATTAAGAGTTGCAAGCTGAATTATATGAAATTTGAAATTTTATAAGTGAAATATTTCAAACTCGAAGTCATATAGCTTTGAAGTTTGGTGTGCTCTAAATTATGAAATTTGAAATTGCAATTGTAGCAATTTGAAATAATTTTCAATTAAACATGTCGAAAGTCACATAATTTCATGTAATATCGAAAGCTTCCCGGTAGAATGGCCACTAGGGCAGAGTGAAAATTTTTCCTTTTTTTCAAAATTAGAGGGGGCTTAATTTAATCATAATTATTGATAGTATTCGATCAATAATATGATTAGAAAAGGGTTCAAAAGTTGTATTTTGGTACCCAGATTTCCTGCAAGAAGTTTTTTCAACCCAAAAAGACGAATTTTCAACAAAAAGATCATTCTCGACCAAATTTCTGAAAGTGCAAAATATTTTTCCCCTAAATTACCATCCAATAGAACTAAATTTGCCAGTATTTCAGTCCAATCGGAGAGGTTTTACTTGTTTAGTGAGAATATTCCAGAAATAATACCTTATATGTACAAGTATAGTAGTAGTTTTAGAATCCTCTCCATCCATAAAAAGCATTACCAATAAGAAATGTATCATATGTTCAAGTAAAAACATGATTTTTCTCCTCTTTTTTCAAGTTTAATGACAATATACGATGTATACGGATTCTTTTATTTCTACATATTTTTCGGAGGATGATTATACTCGCAGTTGTAAATACTAATTTTAGGGAACCTTTTCATCTATTGAAAAATTGATTTCGTACCAAAATTACAAAAAATTCGCTATTATTCGTTATTTTGTGCTTTATTGTGGATGGGCGGACCTAACATATATTTTTTTTATCTGTAACATTTTGTGGGAGATCCGGGTACAAAACGACAACATGTGGACTCCCTCTGAATTTGGAAAAAAAAATTTTTGCTTCGCCCTAATGGCCATCCTAGTTAGTGGATTTAGAATTTGCTGAATTTGAGAACATTTTTTTGGAAAAAGAAGTCCGAATTAAGAAATTAATACCTTCACGAAATTTGCCTTATACAAAATCCATTTCCAATATGTTTCTGATCATCTTTCCTGTATCATTGTTAATCATTATTTCGTAATTTTCCAAGAAAAAGTCACTATTTTGAAATAATTCGAAATCTTTTCTAATAAATTCTTCAACCAGATGAAAATTATAAAACGAGAATAAAAAACATTGTTTCAACTTTTTTGCAGGCACTTTGTGCTGTCGTTTCTACAGCAGATGTCTTTCCAAATGCAAAATTATATGGCATGTCGGGCTTTGCAAAAAAAGGAGGCACCACTGGAGGTTCGGATGGATCAGTGGTTTATGTCAAAAATCTACAGGACTTGCAGAAATATATCAGTGACATAGTGCCTCGTACTTTAGTCATAACTGCTAATATTTTTTCACCTGAAAAAGTGACTCTTATGCTGGGGTCTAACAAGTCTGTGATTGGTTCTTGGAAAGCAAATATTATCAACAACGTATATTTTCATACAGCGCGCAAATCAAGCAATGTCATCTTCCAAAATCTGGTTTTCATTCACGATGTGAAAAATATCGCTAATGGTGATACTCAATTAATTTTAGAATTTGGTGAACGTTATTGGATAGACCATTGCACATTTGACGGACAACATGTAAACGCGAAAGATTTAGGAAAATTACTTAAAGTTTCAGCTGTTGATTACGTCACAATTAGCTATTGTAAGTTTATTAACCATTTTTATGGTTTGATACTTGGTTATCCATCAGACGATCCAGCTGATATTGCTAAGAACAATAATCGTCCTCAACTGACGATCATGTTCAATTATTTTAACAATATTAATGTACGTGCGCCGGGTTTGATGCGTTTTGGATTGTTCCACGTTTACAACAATTATATTAAGAATTGCCACTTAGGATTTACCGTTAGTTTTCATAGTAAAATTTATTCAGAATTTAACTACTTTTCTGATTCAAAAAAACATTTTGCAGTACTTGATGACAAGGGTGACGGTTTATTTAAAGATGCTGGAAGTACAAATATGCCGTTAAAACAAAACTCTAGAGTAGATACGTGGCGTCCATCTTTGGATTATATATACAAAGCAAAAACACCAAATTACAGTCGATATTTTTGTAGAAAATTTTCAGGCGCTCAAAGGCGAAAATTAAACTTTGTTCCTGATAACTGAAATTCATTTAATTACGAATAATATGTGTATATATGTATATATGTATATTTATTTTCTGTTATTTATAACTAGGTAGAATATATGTACATATTGATATTAATTTTTAATAAAAAATGTATTTAAAGGCACCTTTTTCTTTATTTGTTCATACTCTCTCCCTGTTACGGGCTTAGGAGTCTTTACAGAACCATTGTAATATGTTTTTTTATCGACAATCCTTATGTACTTTCTTACCAACTATTTCTTACATATCGTCTTAGCAACTATGTAATTAATTTCAAATAAATCATATAAAATCATAATTTTTGACGATATAAGACTGCTTTTTGTAGACATTTTAGCTGATTTCAGCTTAATATCATTAAAAATATTTCTGAATCATTGCACATTAATGTGTGGTCAGCAAGATTTTGCTGTTATAAATGACTTATGTTTTAGAGAACCGTTGCCTTTCAAACCCGGCAAGGTGAATTTTCAACAAAAAAGATCATTTTCAACCAAGAAAGATGAGTTTTTAGCCTAAAAAGACGAATTTTCGAGAAAAAGACCATTTTCGACCAAACTTCTCAAAGTAGAGAATATTTTTCCCCTAAACTACCATCCAATAGGACTAAATTTGCCAGTGTTTCAGTCCAATTGGAGAGATTTTATTTTTGTAGTAAGAATACTTGAGAAATAATACCCCATATATAAAAGTATAGTAGTAGTTTTAGAACCTTTTCTATCCATAAAAAAACCGTTACCAATGAGAAATATATCATTTAATGAAGTAAAAACATGATTTTTTCCCTCTTTTTCCAGTTCAAAGACAATCTATGATATATACGGATTTTTTAATTGCTGCATGTTTTTGGCGGAAAATTATAGTTGTAAATACAAATTTTAAGAACCCTTTTTATTTGTTGAAAAAATTAATTTCGCACCAAAATTACAAAAAATTCGCTAATATTCGTTATCCTAGACGCTTTCGACCTTGTCCTGGGGTCCCGTTTCCTCTTACCACAACCAATCTGAAAATTATAGTTCTATTCCGCAACACTACAACATTTGTTCTTGTTCTTATGGGCGTTGCTCAGAACAAATAAAAGATCAGTTCAGCTTTCTCTCTCTCTCCCTCAACTTTTCCATCCCGATCCGTTTCTATATGTTTCGAGTTTTTTACAAAAAACTCCTTTTCTTCGCCGCACTTCTCCCCCTTATTCCCTGGTCCATGTATTCAGGTCACCTTCTTCCTCTGTCCATTTCCTTATCATTTTCCATCTCCTCTCTTCTTCTCTTCTCCTATGCACGCACACAAAAGCTACAACCACATTTCCAACTTTTATTCTTCTCACCATTGTCCCGTCTTTTTATTTCGTACACCTTTCCTTTTCTTCCTCTACCAACATTCCCTTTATTACATCTGACACCATATCACCCATACCTCTCCCTTTTACGTGTTCCTTTCTCGCTGTTTGCATCTTCCACACTTACCCTTTCGGTAATATTCTTTCATGCCTTTCCACTACTTCTCATCCACCAATATTTCGCTCATCATTGTCACATCCCACTTTTACAACTCACCTCAGAATCCTTCGTCCTTGTTTTTCATCCCTGACATATTCCAAAATGCTAGTTTCACGTCTCTTTTTTTGCATTTCTCTCCTTTTTTCCTTGAATTCAATTTTTCTTGTCGTTTATAAGCCCCAATGTGACACCTGTATTCTCATTCCTTCCCCTTTTTCCCTTTCATTCATTGCCAGTTTCCTGCCCTTCCTCATGTCTCATAATTCATTGGCCCAAATCCAAACCTCTCTGTTTACCTATATCCTGTCTCTCCCAATCCTTACCCTACCACCTTCATTCCTCTCAATCCATGCCTTCCGCTCGATTAGTCACTTTCCTTTCCTCTCCAAGCACGTCAGAACTTGGATTCTTTTATTTCTAGCTCTCAACAACTTCTTCTTTTCCATGATTTCATACTTCTTTTATTAATACATCTCTCATACTAATATTTTTCTTTTGAAAAAATAATTTCTTTTTTAAATTTCCTTCCAAGTCGGAAAGAAAAATGAGTTCAAGAAAAATAAAAAATAATAATAATTAAGGAAGTTTCCTATGATCTAAAAAACTGTAATTTTTACGATTTTCGCAATATATGTTTTTCAAGAGTGAAGAAAATTACTTCATTTTTACATTCTCATTCTACATGGAAGGTATTAGATTCGTGTAAAATTTGACCCCCCCCCCCCGTTTTTGTCAAACGTCCACGTTTTGAGACCCCCTGAACTCAAAAAACAGGTTTTTACGAATGTGTCTGCCTGTATGTGTGTCTGCCTGTATGTGTGTCTGTATGTCTGTCTGTGAGCACAATAACTTTTAAAAGAATGAATCTATTGGCTTAGCCTTTGGTATATTCTTTTAGTGTCGAAAACTGAAGGTCAAGTTCGTTAGCAAGACATTCTGGATAAAAATTCAAAAAGTTAGAGCATTTAGAAAATTTTTAAAATAATTTTTTTTTCAAGATTTAAAAATTATATGTATGACTAATAGTAGTACTCAAAAAGTCGAACAATTTATCCTTATGATTTTTTTTGATAAAAATAAGATTATGAGAGTTATAGCATTTTCAAAATTCAAAAAAAGAAACGAAAATGAAAATTTGAAGCCAAACAATGCACGATATAAAAGAGTTATGAAAAGAAAAACGTTGCTTCTTGAAAGCCAATGCTGTCATAACAAACACAAAGTTGTCATAACAACTTTTTAATTTTCTTGAAAAATCGAAGTTACTTTCAAGATAATTGATTATACCTAACAAAAGTGTGGAGGCCAGACCCATTCTAGGTCAACTCAAGCAAATACAAAATAGCCCAAATCTCAAATCTCAGAAGAATCAAAATTTTTTAAATAACTAAAATAAGGTAGAATCAATTATTCACTAATTCGATTTAGCTCAGCCCCTCTTCAGGAAAATTGTGGAGGGGTGTGGTTCTGAAGCTGAAAAGATTATCTTGTTCAAATGATTATTCCAAACTACAAATAATAATTCCAGATTTAACAAGCTTAAATCGAGTTTATTTAATACGAAATAACACTTGAAGTTTGAGGTTATGAATATAGCTGTAATTAAAAATTACAGGGTTAATTCTGAATAATTATAATTTTCAGAGCTATTCATGTAAAGTTTCTGAATTTGGGACATATATACAATTTAGGTAGGTTTCAAATAAAAAAGAGTTTTAATATCGATGTAGATTCTGCACACGCATTCAAAGTTTTGAATATTCATGGCTTTATCTAAAATTCCAGGAAAATAACATGAAATGGTTGAGAGAGTTCTAAATTATGTACTCAAAGGGAAATCTTCATTCACCTAAAAGATTATAAAGATTTTGGATGAAATCATGAATGGGACTTTAAGTAACCTGGAAAGTTACATTGGTTCTGAGAATAATTTGACAAAATTGGTCAAATGACCTTTTCGTCTGATATTTCGAACTTGGTAGTCAAAGTTAAGGTTTACATGTCACGATTTGATCAAGGGAAAGTTGAGGACTGGAATGGGAAATATTCCCTAAATATTCTTAATTAAAACTAGAATCCAATTGAGAAATTCTGAAGCTCGAAGTGTTTTATGAACTTTAAAAGAATCTGAACTTTAACAGAAAACTTCTCGATCGGATTGTGAAATGATGCAATCTTACCAAGAAAACGAATTGAGCTGAGATGCTTCTGAATAAGCTTCACATGAGCTCTTCTGAATTTTTAAGAGGCTTTTAATTCAAATTTACTTTTAATAGGAGGGCATTTAATAAATTCAGTCAACATTTATTTTTAGATAGACGACGTGTACCTTCTTCGGAAGCTGCTCACGAAAAAGTACCAGATGAAAGACTTTGTTTTCTTACTTGACGACGTAGTTTACTTAGTTACCGACAGGGTTTTGTTTCTTTTCTGATTGGCTGCATTCCCTTGTATACCGCAGGATTTAAATTCAAGTTCAGGGCCGTATTCTTAAAGATATTGACCTTCAATTCCAAATAAGTAATCTTCTGAATTAATTGATTAAATCCAAGTTAGTTCGGTCCAAAAGATGGTAAATCAACATAGCGCTTCTCCAATATCAAGAATTAAACATTCTGGCTATCAACCATCCACGACACAAGTAGAGTTGACACACAGGAACATTAATCTTTTGATACGGGCCTGGGGCAATAGGAGGTTCAGAACGTATTGGGAATGAAAACATCCACCGCGCCAAAAGGGGTGCTGCGGTGCCATACAAACATGGCCGCGGAAGCCATATGAATAATATGGAGTAGTAGCAATAATTTAATTAAAAAGTGTGTTTAAGTTTGGAAAATGGTATTTTGGACTTAGTTTGTGCAGTTACGTAACAGCTACACCTGTGTCCAAAAATATGATCGAAGGCCAAAATATTCTGTATTCTGGTATGATTGTAATGTGCGGAGCTACCATAAAAACTCGCGGAAAATTGAAATATATTCACTGTGCCTCCGAACCAGTGCTTCAACTTCAGAACCACAGGAAATAACAGGAAGGTTGTTAATTAATATTGGCGATGAGAATTGCAATAGAACTGTGCGTGTAGAATATATTAATTGTACGTGCAAGGCTGGAACTAGTGATCTTTCATATTTAAATTTCTCAATGACTCACTGTGTTTATCTACAACTTCAATTTTTCCAAATGAGTTTTGCCTTTTTATTTTAACACTTCCAAGCTTTGGCACTCTATGAAAACTCAAATTGAAGTTTTTATACTCTTTGAAGTCACAAGCACTGACGCAATAACCTCAGAAACTTGTTGATTTTCGATATTCACGTGCAAATTCCATTATTGGAGCAAATAATTATCAGCTCGGAAGTATTTTGCTTATCAGAGCTACTTATTACAGCACTTATTTATTCAGTAGGACGATCATTACAGTTAAACGCTATATTTTTGCTGGTTTTCGTGATGTTTTACGCGAATATAATACGTCATCCACGGCCATATTGATTAGTTCGCGTAAGGGCCGACAGTGTCGCATAACATGTTCAAATCCTCAATAGTTTGAACTTAATGATGAAGCCTTCCACGGTTCGAAAAAAATTATGAATTTCACGCCAGGTGAAGAAGTCAAGTGTATCCATGGCACCAGCAAATATACAAGTGGCATTTCAATATTATTTCAAAATTCTTAGGTAGGACCAGAAGTTTCACTTGAAGGCATCAACGTCACAATAGGATAGAAATGGCGGGAATATTCAAAAGGCCGAAATGATCAAAGTTCATTTAAGTTCTCAAAAGGCATCCGAAGTTTTCTTAACTACATATTTCTTAACGAATCAGGCTCCAAAACAGGATTCACATGAAATAGGGGAAAATACAGGCGAAATCAGTTCTTAAAATTAAAGGTTCTAAGTTAATGATTGGCCAAGTCTCGAAATACCGTGCAGCTTCCGAAATCACGAAAGGTAAATCAGGGAGTTAAAAAAATTCAAGCAATAAGTTAATCAAAATTAAAGTTTTGTGAGCGGTAAAATTTACCTAAAATTTTACGGCGTCACAAGAAAGTACAAAATCATCGAAATATCTTGCATAAAAGTCCAACTCAAAATTAATTCTATCAAAAAACTTTATTTTCTAAATCTTCCATCACAATTTCAGCAATAATAATTGGGAACAAGAATGAGCCTATCGGAGTTCAAAATTTTTGTTCATAAAAAGTACCATTGACTTTAAGATAAACAGAATTGAAAGCATATTCAATAGCAACAAGAAATTTTTTTTCGCAAACTTAGTATAAAGTTTGGTCATATCCCATCTGGCCTGGCTATTACGTCAAAGAAGACAAAAATGTGATTTATTGGTATTTTAACATTCTCAATTAATTTCAGAAAGGCAGCACTGTTCTTAGTTGATCTTACCGAAAGGGTAAATGATTCTTTGATAATTTTGTTAAAAAGTTCTTCTCATGCTCTCGTGGGTGAAACTATTGTCGAAATAACTGGTCGTGAAGAAAAATCTGTTTTATGAGCTTTGACGAGGCCATAGGCCAAAGATAGATTTGTATGAATTGTGATAATATCGCACCTTTCAATATTGTTTCCCAACCATTTTTGATTCTAATCATTCCATTCAAAACAAAATAGGAGTTGTACAGGATTTGATTGATAGAGCTCTTAAATTATATCATCCAGAATGCCATGAAAAGAATATTCAATCATGCAAACAGATTCTCTTTCTCAACCATTATCCGATTACCTTTATTGACAAACATAGGCACAACAGAATTGCTCAAATTAACAGTAAAAGTAATAATCAGAACAAAAACAATATACAGGATTACAATAGATTCAATACGGTTGTCCTACCATATTTTGGAAAAATCTCACGTACCTTGAAATCAATGTTATGAAAATGAGGCTTACATACGATATATAGAGTTCCTTTCAAAAGCAATTTGATTGTAAAATTGGTAAAAATTAATTAAAAAATTGATAAAAATAAATATGAGAAACTTGATAAACAATGTGTGATTTACAAACTTAAATGTAGATAATGTGACACTATTTCTATAGAGCAAACAAGGAGGTCACTTAGAACAAGAAAAGATGAACATAAAAATAATTTTCATAGAAGTGCAAGATGTTATTCGGTCCTTACAAAACATAGACTCACACATGGACATGATTTTAATTGGGATGATGTTAAAATTTTTTATCATGAGAGAAATAAAAAAAAAGAGTTCATGGAAATGCTATTTATAAAGAGAGAAGGTAACAAAGCTATCAAATTAAAAAGAGATCTTGCGAGATACATCAGAATTTAGGATGGGGTCATTAATTGGATACATTTACTTTAGTTTTGTGTCAGAATTTTGAATATGTGTAAATCAATTTCCAATTAAAGAATTGAATAATTGACTTTGGTTTTTATTGAGAATAGTTCGTCCATGTCACAATCAATTTCAATCAAGAAATGAAATATGTACCAAAACAACAATTGCTATCAATTATCTCTGTTTTATATTCAGGTAATAATGATTTTCTAATCTAACAATGTTTACATTTTTGTACCTTTTTCCCGACAAATTACCTCTGATGATAAACTGGCTAAATTGTCTAGTCGTTTCTAAGGTCGTTTTTCTGATTCCAGCCTTCAAAACTAAACAATTCGGGGTATTAAAAAAAATTTTAACTAAGGATAACAAAAGTGAAACAATTCTATTTGGAGGCACAACTGAAAATTAAAGATTTAAAGTTCAACAATTTCAAACTCAAAACATCAATATTGTACAGATTCGATCTTTGAAGATTTAAAATCCAAGTATTTCAAAATTTAAACATTCAAAATTAAAGAATTTATATTCAGGGGTATCAAAGTTTAACGGATTTAAAAGAAGCACTGAAAATTGTTTAACCACTACGACTTTCAATTTTTAATTGAACAAGATTGAGCGACTGAAATTTGATATTGTTAAATTCAGAATTCTAAAATTAACACGTTTAAAAACTGAAAATAAGACCATCAAAATTAATCCATCTGAAACTCAAATATTCAATGTTTTACAATTGTAAATTTAACATTTTCAAACCGAGTTTGTTCAAAATTAAAACATTCAAAATTGAACAATTTCAAACTCACAAAACCACTATTGTATAGATTTGAAGCTTTCAAAATTAGAAAATGTCTTTTCAATGACTCCTTATTGTCATAGTTTGTAATTTGACAAAATATTTTATTTATTTGAACAATAATTACAAAAAATGCTCATGTTTACCATTCTTCAAAAATCGATCGATTGAAAAAGAAGCGCTGAAAATTCTTAAAGTATTAAGACTTTCGTTTAAAACAAAATTGTATGAAATTGGGCGATTAAGATAAAAATTGTCTGATTCAGAATTCTAAATTTAAAACGTTTAAAAACTTTACTGAAAAAAATCTTCAAAATTTGTATACTTGAAACTCAAAACATTCAATACTGTATAATTGTAAATTTCAATTGAATATTCTGATTTTATACTCGTAATCGCTCAAGTATTAAAACGTACTTTCCAATCCATTTATTCTAGTCTGAAAAATTCCTATTCAAAACTTTTCTTTTAACTTTGAAATGAAATGTTATAAACATGAAAAATTCAGTCCAAAATCCGACTTTGAACATTTTGAATTTATAATCGCTTAAGTATTAAAACGTACTTTCCAATCCATTTATTCCAATCTGAAAAATTCCTATTTAATACTTTTCTTTTAACTTTGAAATGAAATGTTGTAAACATGAAGAATTCATATCAAAATTCTACAATTTTCAATTGCTTTCAACTATAAGTTTGAAGTTGCTGATTTTATTGGAAATTATACAATTTTAAACGGTTAAATCAAAATGTCTTCAACTTTAAACGCTCCTAATTTAGAAAAGTCCAAATTTTCCACATTTTAATCTAAAATTATTTAATTTGGAACGTTATCAATATTTGATCATTCCCAATTAATTGAAAAATTAAAATTATTAATAAATTAATAAATAATAATTTTATAGTTAAATTATAATTAATTTAATTACTATTTATATTACTTAATATATTATTGTTTAAGAATCTTATAAATTTAAATTTATTCAAATATTTATAACATTACATATTTATTTCAATAAAAATATATATATATAGTGTTTAATAAATTAATCATTAAAGTGTTATAAGGCTTTCCATTGGGAATTGTGCAACTTTGAACAATTCAAATTTTAAACCGGATAGTTTTTTAATTTGAAAATGTTCAATTTTTGAAATTTTAATCTTAGTCTATTTCATTTTAAAGGTCATGAATTTGCAAACGTCCAGTTAGTATAAGAAAAAATAATTAATTTTTAAATTGTACTATTCTGAACAATTTGAATTTCAGCTGAAAATTTTGGAATTTTCCAAGAAAAAATTGAGGAGTAGGCGGCCATGAATGCATAAGTCCATTTTTTTCGATAAATTTGCCTTTTCTAAAATTGAATTCTTCGAGAAATTCGCTTAAATTTCTAGAACAACGAAAAATGGACTTATGCACTTAGAACCGCTGACTCCTCGATTTTTCCTTCCAATTTGAAATAAAATTTAATAATTTTGAAGGATTAAATTTAAAATGATTGAATTTCAATAAAATTAAATTCAAATTTGAATTTAAAAATCATGAAAATTACATTTTTTCAATACTAAAATTGCTTAACGTCAAGGTTATGCATTCGAAACTGTCGAATTCTTAATATTTGAATTTGAAATTATTTTACGTACAAAGGATTTGAATTACCAAAATTTTAACTATCAATATTTTCAATTTAAAATAATTTTTTTATACTAGAAGGTTTCAATTAACAATCGTTGAATTTCAAACATCAATTTGAAAGGGAAGTGTCTAATTTATCGAATATCGACCTCAAATTATGTATATTCAAATCTAAAAAAAAATGAACTTCGAATGCTCCCAAAAATGAAAAGTCGTCTATCTGGTAGTAGGCTTGAAAAAAAGCATTCAAAATTCTACATTTTGAAATTTAAATACGAAATCCTTGAAAATTAAGAAGAAATAAGAATTCAACAATAAAATTTAGACAATACAATCTCTTGTGGTCGTTGGATTCTTTTTTTTTCAATTTCCAAGAATTTCGTTGTTAAATTTGAATGTTGGACGTTAAAGAAAAATTTAAATTTTGATTTATTCCGAATTTAATTTCTTAAATTTTTCTTTTCAAGTTTGTAAAGTTTCGAATTAAACAGTTAAACAGTTGGAGAATTCAAAGATACAATTATCAAATTACTCAACAATTTAAAATTAGAATTTCTTAAAACTGAAAAAATTAATTTTGGAATCGTAGCTATTTTAAATCATTTCAAGAAGAACAAAGACACATTATTTTACAAAATGTCAAGTAACATTTAAAAAGATTAAATTCGTTTATGTCCTGAAACTAAGAATTACAAAACAACCAGATCAGAAAATAAATTCACTGCCGTTTCCCGGTTTTCCTGGTCCAGCTGATACAAATTTGAGAATATTTTTTAAATCCGAAATTCTTCTCTTATTAATTAAAACCCAATAAAAAACCTGATAAATTTATTATTAATATTAAACCTCAAGGATCATATTTAAAATATGCAAAATTAATACTTGGTTCGACAGAGGAAGTTCTCAATATATATATTGAAATGTAATTACAAGTTCGTTTATGCTAACGACCCACCCGAAGAAATTTCATTTCGATATTCATTAAAATTGCTCAGCAATCAAGGTTATCCAGTTGAAACTGGCCAAATTTTAGTACTTGAATTTGAAAGTACGGTATTTGCAAGGATTTCAATTACCGAAATTTTTTTAATTAAGAATTATTCAACTAATTAAGACCTTGATTTATAAATTATGCAATCTTGTACATCTCAATCTAAAAAATTGTATTTCAAATGCTTCAAAAAATGAAAAAATGTGTGTGGCTGATAGGCTTGAAGAAAAAATTCAAAATTGTACATTTTCAAATTTGTAATGTTTTGAATGAAATATTTAAATATTTAGAGACATAAAAAGTACAATTATCAAATTATCTAAGAATTTAAAATTAAAATTTCTTTAAGCTTTGAAATTTTCTATAGGAATCGTAGCCATTTTAAATAATTTCGAAAAGAAAATCTCACATTATTTTATTAAATATCAAGTGAAATGCTTCTCTTATCAATTCAAACCTAATCAAAAATGACAAAATAAAATCCTGATAAATTCATTATTAATCTAAAAGCTCAAGAATTCTTATTTAAAATATGTAAAATTAATACTTGCTTCTAGGAAGTTCAGAATATACATATTGAAATGTAATTACAAGTTCGTTTACGCTAACAACCAACTTGAAGACATTTTACTTCGATATTCATAAAATGTCACTAAAATTATGAATAGAAAAGTGCGGTTTGAGTCGCACTTAACGATTATTGGCTCTTTACTAGGAAAAAGTACCTGGACCAAAATTGTATAACGGTTCTTACATTCAAAGCTCTGAGGCTTCGACATTCGGTAACCACGCTCTTAATTAATTTGTCAGGGTCATAATTTGTCTCTTTTCATTTTTCCTCCGAGAAGCATTTTTTCCTGAATATACATTTATCAGGCTTTCAGAAAAAAAATAAAAAACTCCGAGTTCCGGGTCTATGCCTGACCACTCTGAGAATCTACAAAAATAAAAATTAATTAATTTAGGATCTTACCATCCAAGCGACCTTCTGTATCCTTCAGCGAAATCAACATATCTTTGGGACAGGGTAATTTTTCTAGAAGGTTCACCAAAGTCGCCAACCTGCTCCAGGCATCTCCAGGAGGCCTGAAATAATAAATCAATTATTTAAATTATAATTTCCAATTTTACTTTATGAATAAATGTCCTTTTATTATAATTAATACATTAAAAGATAATTAAAATATGTCAGACTTCACCGCTCTAAATACTCTCAAAACAGGGGAAATAGGGCGTTTTTTTGACAAAAATAGGGAAATAATTGGAGAAAAAATTCTTTTCAATAAAATTAATGTAGATGCTACATTGAATTCAATATGTAACGCTTTAAATTCCTAAAATTTCAAGTCGCAATATATTGCATTTCCAAGAAAATAGTTGAATTTTCGACCAGACGAAATTAATTTTCTAGCGAAAAAGATGAAATTTTCAACGAAATAGTTGAGTTTTTAAGCTGAAAAGTCGAATGCTTTAGAAAAAATTAGCTTTTAAGCCCGCAAAGATGAACTTTCAACAAAAAAGCTAATGCTCAACCAAGAAAGATAAATTTAAAAAAAAAGATATTAATTTTCAACCAAGCAGTTGCATTTACAATCAAATAGTTGAACTTTCAAGTAAGAGTGAGGAATTTAAAAAAAAATAGTTGAATTTTTGACCAAATAGTTGAATTCTTGACCAAATAGTTGAATTTTCAATCTTGCAACAAAATAGACGAATTTTTAAGCTAAAAAGTCGAATGTTTTAGAAAACAGTTGACTTTTAAGCCCGAAAAGGTGAATTTTCACCAAGAAAGATAATTTTCAACCAAGAAAGATGAACTTTTAATCGAATAGTTAAATTTCGAAAAAAAAAATTAATTTTAAACCAAACAGTTGCTTTCACAACCTAATAGTTGAACTTCCAAGAAAAAGTGACGAATAGTTGAATTTTCAAAAGCAAAATATTAAACTTTAACCAAAAACAGTTGAATTTCAAAGCTTAAAAGAATATTTTTTACAAGAGTGTTGAATTTTTAACCCTAATAGCTGAATTTTCATCAAAAAAGTTAATTTTCAACCATGGAGATTAATTTTCTACCAAAAAGACGAATTTTCAATTTAAAAAAAA